>JAQFVV010000003.1:31092659-31278828 GCA_028023455.1 Epiperipatus broadwayi | reverse complement strand
TATTTGCAGTCATATATATATATATACTACAAATAAAATGTCTGTTAATTAAAAACTGAGTTGATGACATTTGCTTCTGTTTTATTTTTTGAATTTAATGCAGTTGAGGAAGTTTAAGGTATTAACTGAAAGCACTTCTTCTGATTGAAAGACTGTATATAATAGTTAATTATCATTATATTTATTATTTTTATTGTTATTATATATGTACTAAATATTCACATTTGTTAGTGAATTTAAACTTTGAGATAATTTGTAAGCAATTGAAGTATTTGTAAAGAAAATTGACTTACCTTTTCTAAAGTAATGATTTGGGTGTTTAAATTTCTAACTCACATAAAAATGAAACATTGTAAATGATTTGATTAGTTATATCTTTATAAATGAAGAGCTTAACTTTATGTGTACAGTATATTTTTTAAAATAAGAGGTTAAAATATTCAATTTGAATGTTTTAATATGATTAGCTATTGCCTCCTCCTTTCCATAGTGATGTCTTCCTATCTACTTTAAAAAACTATATACTCAATGAAGCCATGATGTACACTATATCAATGCACACAACTTCAATTATTAGATATGCAAAACACTGTAAATCAGTTTTTAAAAATGTAAAGAAACAATTAATGAAAACAATGAAATTCACAAATTGTTAAATTTTATAACTCATGCTATAGCAGCAATAATTTTTTTTCTCCTTAAATTTAATGTCCTCAGATTTTAAATGTAAATTTAATTAATAACATTTTCTTTGTGATTTAAGCACAATACAGTAACATAATTGTAAGCACTTGTAAGTAACAAAAAATTTAAATTTAAAAAAACTTTAAAATTTATAAATTTAATATTTTTTTGTAATACAGCTGTAGTTATTTTATCAAGATGATTACATTTAAAAAACAAAGCATTAAATTACATACATTTAATAAATTTTATAGTGTAGCAATAGACATTTTGCCATCACAGAACACTGAACATAAATATGTCTACCAATAATATTTTTCAACTTATGTTGAAAGCTTTCCTTTATTATTTTCTAAGAATTTGATATTATAGAATTTTGCATAATAAAGTGTTTTCTCAGCATAATGCTAAAACTTTTATAAAATTGAAGAATATTTGTAAAATTGATATGGACTTAAAAACATCAAAACAATTAGTGAGGATTCAATTCATGATAACAAGAGTGCTATTATATTTCTATAGGAAAAATATTTATTGACAAAATAAATATTGCCAAGAATGTATTTATTTATGATGAAATCCAGAATTCTGTTATTCTTTTTATTATTAAAAAAATAAAGATATAGTAGAGTAAAATTGAGTAAATGCAAATGAGTAAGTTCACACATTATTAATATATATATCTAAATATATCTCTTCAATTTATTATTAATAATTACATTATTATTGTTTTTTAATTTTGTTTATATTATACTTTAAATTTATATATGCATTATATACATATACAGAAGTGCCTATATATATATATTTATATTATGTAATAAATAAGAATTTACAGTGCTAAATGTTGACAATACTTTTACCTTTAAAGTATTTCTACATGATGTCACTAGAGAGCATTTTTAAACAGTTGCAATTGTTTTTATATAATAAATATTAAGTAGCAAGAATTGTATGGAAGAGAGTGGCAGTAACAGGTTTAACTTATGGTAATGATGTGTTATGAGTTATTAAAAGGGTGTTAAATTACTTAGAAAAAGTACAAAGAGAAGTAGGAAGACATGCATTAGATGCAGATGTGTGGATGGCAAAGGAGCTAATTCAAGGAAAAATGGTATGGTCATATTTTTATATGAGAGGTGTAAAAGCAAAATGAAAATGTTTTGTAGATTACAATTTGTAATTAGTAAGAAAATAAATAGCCAAAATAGTATTTAATTGGGTTACAAGTAAAAGACAGGCAACAAGATGGATGAGAAAGGTAGTACAGTGTGCTGAAAATTTGGATAAAAACTTTATATTGGTATACTTGTACAAAAGATGGGAGGATTGTGTTATGAGAATTGTTGAGTGTTATAGTGTCAAAAATGAGATAAAGGAATAGATGCATTAATAAAAAATATGAAGTTGGAGAGATGGAGAATAAAAAGAGTTTAAATATATATGTAAAAATAAACAGAATATTGGATGTGAGTTAATTTACGATAATAGCAAGGCAAGTAGTTTACTGTTTAAAGTTCCAACAAGATCATTAGCAACAAGGGAATATACACATAAATGGAGAAATGTGAGTGATTCAGTCTGCAGGTAATATAAGAAAGGCATGGAAAATATTAGGCATCTGCTAATTGAATATAAAAGTTACAAGCAGTTATAAGCAGAAAAAGTACAAATAATGAAATTGTGAGAGAATAAATATAAACAAAGTAATTATGTAGAAAACGAATTTGTGGTTTTTATGCTGGGTTTGAAAAAAGACAAGGATATCTAGGTATAAAGGTCATAAGGTGGACAAAGATGATGTCATGGAAATGGGATGGAACAGAATAGAGAAGAATATGGGAAAAACTTAGGGTGAAGAATGGAAAGAGAATGTAAGGTGGCTAATGGGTTTCTCTGGGTATAGTGACTAAGAGATTCCTGACTTTGATAAAGGAGAAGCCATTGCACATCGCTTGCATCGCAGTTGATCTCAAAACGTTACATACAAAAGATTAAGCACTGTAAATTCTTACTTATATATGCGCGTGTGTGTTTAGTGAAATGCACTGTACACTTGAAATTCAGTAAAATAATATGTATTCTATTGTAATCAATGTTTATCAAACAAAACATGCAAGGTATGCAAGAGGGGCTTGAAACAAAATATAGTTGGTATTGTAATTTTGCTTAACTCTATTTTATTGGAAATATATTCAAACTTTAAATCAAATGATAACAATCGTAATATTCATAATGGTTATTGCTTTTAGTTGAAGGAGTTGAATAATTAGTCCCCTAATTCATCTGAGGAGTGAAGATTGTCCATTAGTGAGAAGAGCCAATTTAATATTTTTTTCGCTGGCTGATAGTTTATGAGCGTATAGCCTGCAATTTTAAAAGTGCTGTGAAATTATTTTATTGATTACATTTTTTTTTCTAGCTTAGATTGCTTAACTTGAAGGGATATCAAATCTTTAAATCATTATCTGCATTATTTTATCTATTATTATATGATGAAAATTGAATAAATCTTTATAGAAGTGTATTTTATTGAGTTTGATTCTATTTTTGTTATAACAATAATAAAAAGAATTGATATCACATCATCTAAAAATGAGTTTAATTTCTGTCAAGTAGTGACCCCATAGATAAAATAAAATAAGATAGTCGCATGTTCAAGAGTTGATATCTTTTCAATTTATTTCATTATATAATAACTATTTTAAATCTATTAAATATCTTAACGTGGATCAAAAATTTTCCATTTATATATTTTCATTCTGATATTTATCAAACTTAATCCGAATTTCATTGTATGTAAATGAGAAAATTGATTGTTAAGACTGAAACATTTTTTTAAGATAATTTTTAAATACATTAAGATATATTATCAAATTGTACTACTGAAATACATAAAAAAATGTTATTTTCACCAAAAGACAAAAAACAATTCTTTTACTCAATTAAATGGCATATACCACACAAAATGTATATAATAATAATGTTTTAGTGTACTTAAATATTTTTAGTTAAGCAAAATATAATAAAATTCTGGTGTAATTTCAAATTTTTAATTTATATTAATCCATCTTCCATTTACTCCCCTCATAAGCAGCAATCTATCCAATCGATAAAAACTTCAAAAGCTTTTACATGTTTTTTTTTTTTGTTGTTGTTGTTGTTGTTTTGGAAAGAGACGGGTGGGGTGCTTTTCTAAAAAAAAAAAAAAAATAGAGAGAGAGAGAGAAAAAGAGATCATTCATAATTTACTCTTTTTTTTTTTTTGTTCTGATTCCCAAGTCTATGATATTTATTATTTTGCCTAAATAAACATTCTTTCTGTCTATATAAACATATTTTTAGTAATATAATCACCCATAATAATTTAATATCTAGCTTAGTTAATCTCCTATATGCATAAAAGTTATTTTTGTCAGAATGAAAACTTGTTTATTCTTAAGGCTCAATTATCAGCATTTTATTATTTTTCATTAAGTTTAATAATTAATTATGACATTCTGTATAAAGTTATTTTCTATTTTTATTTATAATGAATATCACTTTATTGTTTGCTTTTATTTTAATATTTGTAACTTTATAGCAAATATTTGCCCATGTTTTAAATCTTTTAACTTCCACAAACGATTTCAATCTAATATTGTTCAGTTTTTGTTCCAATTCTTTCAATAATTATTTTTTAGAAAATGATAGATAATAGTCCGAATTTCAAGCCTGTATATTTTATTACTTTCTGTCTTGGTATCAAATGGCTTCTTTTCTAAATGACTTTGAAGCATTTAGAACATGAGAACCATAATTTTTAGTTTTGTGTGTAATAAGCATAAATATAATAAAGCTGGAGAACATTCATAGATTCAAGCATATACATAAAAATCCTGCTCTCAAAAATTTCAATTAATATCTCATTTAAAAATCTAATTTTTAAGTAAAAAAAAAAAGCAGTAAGAACTATGAGGACAAGAATCTATGAAGAGTATATTAGGAATTTGTCTTAATTATAGATTGCACTTAAAAAGATTTTAATCAAATCTGTGAATGATGTTGAATTTAATTTAAAATTGTTTATCAAAAAAGCTGTATGTAAGATCAGGAGGAAAATGTTTAAGTGATCTTTTAGTGGATAGCGATAGTTTGATAAAAGAAGATTAACTTGGTCTGATATTTAAGCAGAATGTAGAGAGTTTGTTACTCTTCAATATATATTACACCGTAATATTATCATTATTTATTATTTATTTGTTGCTCTTATATTTATATTGATTTATTATATTGTATTTAATTATGCAATAAACTAATATAAGAGCAACCAACTCTTTATCTGCTTAAAGATCAAATCACTAGCCTTCCTTTATCAAACTATCAGAGTGAAAGTTTTAATAAGATTTTATGTTTTTATATAGAATTCAGCTACGATGTAATCAATCAAGAAAACACTTAAAAACTAGACCTGAAAACATGCCATCTGATAATAGTATTTATTTGTATAACCCCCTTATAAACCCAAAACGGAAGTGCATTTAGTTTATTCCCTATTTTAAATAATGGGACATGATTTTAGTTTTCCAGTCCAGTTTTTAATATATTGTTTATTTGGTTATATCAAAGCCGAATTTTAGTTTTTAAAAAATACATGGATATTTGTTCAGTATCAATTTTATTTAATTTTTTAAAATTTAAACTTGATCTCTTTTATATCTTTTTTAAAAAAGACAAAATTATGAACAATTTAAAGCTTGGGCACTGACCAAGTGAAGTAATATATACGTGAGTGGGTTTTAAAAAACTATATCCAACTTTACATTTTAACATTTGATAAATTATAATAAACACAAACATATAAAACGTACTTTACTAAAACTTGTTTATTGTTCCAGTATTAAATATTATATAAAATCAAATTGACCATTAAACAGCATTTGAATTATATAATACAACTGTGAGGAAACATATATATTTTAGCACTTACAAAATAATACTATTAATTAATAATATATCTTACTAGAAAAAATTTGAGCAACATACAAAATGCCTATTTTTTTTTTTTGTAAATAAAAGACTGCATTTTAGCTTCTTTCTATAAATATAATGCTCGATCATATATTATAAAGGATATTTGGTTATGTTATTCAATATTTTGATAGAAAGATATACTATTATTTAATTATATTGTTATATAAATATAAATTACTTGTACACTCACTTTTATATGCAGCTCACTCCAGACAATTAGATCATTTGATTCCTCAATGTTTCTAATAAATCAAAAATCTTGTATAAAAAAATAGCAATTATAATACTTTCCTACCATAAAATAACCATCGATTCAAAACATATAATAAGTCTTAATAATATGTTAAAATTAAACTTTAAAATTGGAAAAATAATAATAATTAAACCTTAAACATTTTACAAAGAATACTATTAATGAAAAGAAATACTACTTTGACTATAAATAAAATGTATAAAAAGCTTCCATTACATAACACTAGCTGGAAAAAATATGAGGAACAATTCCAACTACATAGTGTAACGATCAGATTTGTCTATCTAACTAATACACTGTAGAATTTAAGCCCAGACACTGAATTCAACACTAGGAAGGGCTGCTTCCTGGAAATTTTAAGTTCAAATACAAAGTCTACACTCCATAGCGCCACCTACATGATAATGCATCTGATGCTACTAATAATATAACCTTTTTACTGGTGCCGGTGTTCAGGGAAAAACAAGAGACCATATACTACAATCTGCTAACTAACGTCTATGGATGGTACAAAATAGATATATAAAAGTGATGTAGACCGAGATAGTAGTGTGATCAAGAAAGTAAATAATTAGAATCAAAATAAATCGTAAAATTCAAAAGATTTATTGATTTAACAAATATATACGTGCATTGTCTGTGTATGTAAGACAGCGACATTGAATAATTAAATATATATGTTGAAACAAAATGTCAGTCAAATTTACATAATGGCTGGTTAATTAATTCTCTATACCTTGGGTTAATGCAATAACATTACAATAATGTGCCTTGGTAAAATTTATAAAGAGAGTTTGTGAAGATATGCGAAGTGCTTTGAGTAAATATAATAAATTATTGAATTAAAAGATTTGAGATAGTAAAGATTTCAATAAAACATTTATTGAATTCGAGAATAGAACAGACTGATACTCGTTAAGCTATAAGATAAGGGATGTGATTAAGATGCACAAATCAATGGAAATAACTAAATTTACATTAAGAGATCGGTGGTGCTAGTGAGGATTTAAGGTAAAGGATGGAGGGTGTGGTACGTTGAAACCATAAAGCTTTGCAAAATAAAATAACTAATCAATAAATAAAAAAAATGATTTATGGGATGGTGTCGTGCCATAAATCTATTGGAAGTTGTGTCACATGGCAGCCCAAGTCTGAACTCATCCAAGTACTTAACGACTGTGTGACAACTGCATAGAATTCCCAGGTGTGACAATTCTAGTACACACTGTAACTGGGAACTGCAGAAACAAAAAGAGATAAACAGTCTTAGCCATTTAAAGCCCTTGAAGAAACAAAGCTGTTTCAAACATCCGATACACCTATCAGCAACACTCGAATAAAATACATAAAATATTTTTAAAAGGACTCATTTTAGTTTAATAAGGTGCCTAATCAATTCCCAAATATTTACTTTAAGAAAGTCTGCACATTCTCGACTTCAAAATTATAAGTTTTGGAAATTAAGCAAACGACAATAAAACCTATTTAAAATGGGAAAATGCATAATTATGGGGTTTTATAAGAATAGAGGAATTAATATGCAATCATGCCTTTGTATACTATTCACTCATTAACCTCACACATATCCTCACATTATGATAAAACCAATAGACATATGAATTCTTTAATGCAAAATTATTTAATGATTAAAAGATAGTAAGATAGCCCTTGAACGAGCAATTTAACGAGATATTAAAATTTAACAAGATATTAAAACATGCTAATCGGTGGCATATTAATTTAACAAAAAGAAAAGGAGTAATTCACTCAATCAATGGCTAGACTGGCGCACCATCATAATAAAAGAAAACAGATTAATAAATACAAAATATTAACCCAAGTATAGAGAGACAGAGCACATTAATTAGGTAACAGAAATTTTACAAAAAAAAATTATTTTAAGATAGAAAACAAATTAAATTAGCTATAGCTTATAAAAAGAAATATAATTTCACAAAAACTCTTGGGCTAATTAGGTTACCTCATTGAAAGTAAGGCATTTGAATGCATTTTCATATGGAGACTTTTCTAGTTTGATGGCAGCAGCATTTACAAGAATTTGGCAATAACTTTTGATTCAAAGTTCACATCTTCAGCAGCGATGGCAGTTTTCATGGCTTCTTAAGTGAAGGCATCAGATGGCATGATGTGCAGTAGACAGCCATTTCCAAAAGGAAAATAGCCTTCTTGCCAGCTCTACTCTGACATTTTAAATTTTTCATTAAAGGCTGGGGTGTGCAGTTCTCCAAATACACCTGGCTTTAGCTTCTTGTAGTGGAATAAATTCTTAACTCTCAGCAAATTCAACTTTTACAAAATAGCTTTTGACTCACAAATATAATTGAAGACTTTAAAATTTACTTGACAACTAATTTCTGACTTTAATAATAAATTGCTTGAAGACTAATTGCCCACTACTCACTTGTTCACACTCTTCTTAAAATAAAACCAGCCTTATATATATGAGAGCTGTACAATAATACTGCCCTGCAGCATAACAAACAAAACATACCCAAAAAAAGAGTTGCTATCTAATCAATGCTGTAATTAAACTTATCCGAACATCCAAAGAAATTTAATAAATGTTATAATTAATTTTACTATTGTTAATTACTTTGTAGATATTCGGATTAAAACTTTAATTTCATTTAAGAAAAACCTTCACTAATTAAAAATACCTTAAGTGGACATCTGCTGTGTTTCTTGATAAGCCACTAGAATATATTAATTAAAACTATTGTTTTCTTACCAACCCCCATTTTCTTTTTACATAAAATTGATGGCATGATTTTAAAATCTACAGTAACAAAAAACTTATTTATTTCTTTTAATTTTTAATGTTTAAATCTACTTATGAGATGAATATAATTTTATTTTAAACTAAAACAAATATTACGAATGCAATATTTCTTTTTATGAATAGATTTAAACAGAAATAAATTTAAATAACAAAATATTATTTTAACTTAAGTTTTTAAAATGAATATATTGCAGTATGTGCGTAAATATGACCTATATAACCTACTTTTTAAACGAATATCTTTACGTGTATGTACACATAATTTATATTAGTTATTTCTGCTGGGAATTAGAAATATATATATATAACACGATTGTTTTACTCGTGATTTAAAATTAGGTGGGATTGTCAGCATATAAAAGCATTACAGACACACTACGATACATTAGAGGTTTAAACTAAGTTATGAGGGCAGGAAAGATGTAAGAAAAGATGAAATGAAGATCTGTAAAGAAAATCTTACTGTTTCAATACCAATAAAACAGCTTAGTTCAATTTCATCATCAAATGAAGTTAATATTTCTTTGAATTATGATTGGCTAAAATAAAATAAAGCCTGTTTTAAAAAAACAAGTTAACATAAACTGCATTTTAAAATTTATTGTGGGTGTCTTTATATTACATTGATAATATGTTTCCTTTTAAGTATTTACTTAAGTGATAAAATTTAATTTTTTTTTTTTGCAACTTACTTAAAAAAAAACAATTTAAATAGAAGACTGCCATTTTTTTATACTAAAATGCAATCGTAATTAAATAAAAATTGATCAAAAATATAATCTTTAGTTGATTATTATAGGTTTAATAATATAAATGGCTAATGTGGTTTAATGCAATGATAGAAAGACATGTCTATCAATTCCAGTGTATTTTTTTATTTTGATATTACCCAATTCATTGATAACTATTAAAAATAAGAAAACTCAAGGCAGATTCTTGAGAAATGTCATAAGTTAATTTTCTTATATGCTATGCTTAATGCATTAGAAATTTTTGTGATTATATATCTTTTATCTGAATACCTTCTTAAAATATTTAACAAAGAACTTCTAATACCATTATATTCCAATATTTTTACTAAAAGCAAATGATTTATAACATCAAATGCCATATTGAAGTTTAAAAAAGTTAAATTAACAGCTTACAATATCTCTGTTAAAAGAAAATGATTTATAATATCAAATGCCACATTGAGGTCTGAAAAAATTAAATTAATATATTTCTTACTATTTAAGGCAATGTTAATTTGACCAATAAAGCTTTGTGGAATATTATAGTATTTTCATTCTCTAAAAACCATATTGCTTGTATCTTAAAAAATCTATTAAATTAAATATATTCTTTATTACTATGTATTTTTCAAATGGTTTTATCACTGTTGGTAATGTTGATGTGGTTCTATAGTTATTAAAGTCATCTCTATTTTTTTATTTAAGAGCATGATACACAAGAGCTTTTTACCCAAATTTGGAAATTTGCCTCAAATATTATTTTATTAAATAAAAATAATAAGATGACATCAATGATATCAATATTGTTAATTATGTTAATCATTCTAATTCTGACAGAATCATGTCTGGCATTTTCTTTACAAGATATTAAAATTTTATACAATATAGAATTGTCAAGCATAAAAACATAATTAACTTTTCTACTGCTATTATGATTATTGATGTTTATATTATAATTATAATTGAAATAATAAATTTAATGGTTTACAAACTATTATAAACAATCCTTAAATCTGCAGAAGTACTTTCAGTTAATTTCTTATTTGACAATGAAAAGGAATCTTCAGTTTAAAAATATATATTTAAATTTTAATCTGATTTTATAATATTTCTATCTAAGATTCTATGAATATTATTCCATGTTTTTTTATATTTCATTAATTATTTTCAAACATTTTCATACAAAAATATTTTTTTGACCTTACAAGAAAATCCACTTCATTTCTTATATGTTTATATTGTTTTTATTTTAATTTTTCCCCATAAGATCTTTTTTGTCATACTTTTAAAGTAATTTAATTTTGAAACATCATTTTCCTTTTTGTTGTATATCCCTTCAAATATTGCTAGTGAATTATTATAAACAATACTGAAAATTTCTACATACTTTTTATACAATTCATTTATGCTTTCTATTTTTTTAATGGCCAATCAATTAATTTCAAATTATTTTTTATTATATATTCATCTAAGATTTTATGTATATTATTACAATTGTTAAACTATATTCAGATAGAATATCTAAATAATATTTAACATTTGTAAGATATCATTAAATAATTGGTTATTCTTTAACCAATTTTTAAATTCCTTTAGGGATATTGGGGTATGGTTATTAGGTGGCATATAAATTTGAAGCAATATTAAATTTGAATTATCTAGCTTAAATTCTATATGTAAACTTTCACAATCAGAAAAACTAAATTCAATATTATTACCAATAATTTTATAATGAATAAAAATCATGATACCACTTACAATTTTTTTAAATCCTAATGTACTATATATTTTAAAACTTTTTTTTAATTAGTACAAAGTTTAATTATTATAATCATATTCATAAAAAGTTATTACCTCTGCTTTACTGTGCTAAGATCTCAATTAAAACTATCTATATTACTCTTAAGCATATCAAGAATGGTTGCCAATATAAATATTAAATACAACCATAACTAATTACCTGTTAATATTCTTTATTATAAAAATGACCATATATTCATAGTTTCAAATAATTACAGATTTTCCAGTTATTATATCATTGTTGACTGTGTGATGTAAGGCAGGGTTGGAGTGCCAAATCCAGATCAAAAGGTTTCAAGATTTATTTTCATCTCTGCAAAATAAATAAAAAGTAAATCAGTTCAAATTAACTGAATATATTATTAATTATTTTTTAACATTCTGTATCATAAAATGTTTATATTTTCATAGTTTCAAAATATCACAGCTCTTCCACTTTCTTATATCATCAATGGTGTGAAAGAATAATATATATTTAGATCTACAGATATCAGGACTTACTTTTATCTCAATAATTTAAATAAAATTATCTTAGTTCACATTAATTCAACAAAACTGTTAAATGCTCATACTGCTTCTAGGGTGTTCAGATAACATATAACCTTCCATCCCCTGATCAATTTATCATATGGCTACTTTTTACTTATTATATCCATTTTAAGGTATACCTGAAATTTCACCAGTTGATTATTAAATAACTGAAAACACTTTTTTTAAAAAATTATCAATCTAGATTTTTTTTATTAACATCGATGTACATTCAAAGAATCAATAATGTCAGGGAACTAAATAATAGCCTGAACACAATAATTCCATTAACATGACACAAATTAAAAATTTGTTTTCACTTTTTCTCATTTGGAAACTGAGTTCAGCATTTTCATCACTGCATTAAATCAGACAGGATATATATATATAAAATAAAAATCTGTGATGAAATATTATTAAAATTATATAATCTCTTTTAATGAGTAAATAAAATTTCTTCATTTATTTTTACATTTTTAAAATAATCCATTAATTAATAAATATCATAATAAAATTTTTTTTTCACTCAGTTTTAAAACTTGTTTTATTCTATAATTCATATAAAAGAAAACAATTTTTTGCAAATTTTAACATACATTTCAGTCATATTTTAAGATCATTATCAATACAATAAAGTATAAAAATGAAATAAAATTTGCAAAATATGGAATTAAATATGGATAACGATATATATATGTTATTTATTTAAATACATATTCAATATATTTTACAAATTTCATTTAATTTCATTTTAATCACTTTTATATTTTATTCTTTTTTTTTTTTTAGATAATTAATAAAAATTATAAAATATAATTGCAATATAGACTAAATTTGTAAAAAAAAAAAAAAAAAGATTAATGTAAAAGAAGTTTTTTTTTTTTAAAAAAAAAAAAGAATTAAAATAAGAGTTTTTATATAATATTTAAAATAGAGAAAATATTTTAACGATTTCAGAAATTCTTCTTTGCTAATGCATCTTTCTTTAATCTTACTGTTAATAATTTTATTGTTGTTATAATATATTTTGCTTTTGTTAAAATATCACATTCAGTAATGTTCTGACATATCTTTATTTTTGTTTATTTTTTTCTAATCTCTATCTTTTTTTTTTTTTTTGAACTTGTCTTCTATTTTTCCTATTTTTTATCTTTTTATACTGCGTTTAAAATTTGCTTTCATGTACCCACATTTTGCATAAAATGAGCTTCACCCTCTAGCACTGCTTCTCGAAATGTGTGCTATATATTTTTCAATTAAATATATAATCGTTAATTAAACCCATTGCTTTAAGCAAAATTAAATTATAAACAGCCAGAGGTTGGGGGATTTGCAGATGCAATACATTTGAAAACAATCCATGGAGAAATAATTTTATAATACTTTTTAATTATCATAGTTTGTATTATTAGGAAAAAAAGTAATAGCAATAATAAATTTTTGATTGTTTTAGCAACTGGATTCATTTGATATATAAAAACCATGAATTTAGCAAAAATGATTCATCATGAATATAAATGTCTATTCATGGTTTATTCATTAAATAACATTTATTAGCATTCATTGGTTGGCTGTTTTGGCATGCAACGTTAACATACTCAAGTGACAAATTGAGTGCAACATTTCCATTAAGTCGAGAAACTTTTTATTTTATTGTTTTCCAGACGAAAATAGTAAGGAATTTTTACTCTTTAATTTTTGTTTCTACGATACTGCTAAAAAATATATAATAATTTCATTCATTCATTCGTGCTATCCATATCAATGTTAGATTCATTATTTGACATTTTTATCAATGGTTATCATTCACAGATCATTGTAGTAGCCATTAATAAAGGTATTCTTATGCAATGATAATTATAGTTAAATAATTGAACAGTTGTCGTAATTCAAACAGGAGTTCTTATATCTTTCATATAACAGGGATGAATAAGATTTTTATGAAAGGAGAGAAGAAATAAGCTGATTTATAAAGATGATAAACTTTCAATCATAATGATTAAACAATAACTGAAAAGTATTCCTTTATAATTAAACATAAAAAGGTCTATATTTAATAATTACATATACTCATCTGAAATATGTTTCCATAAAATGTAATCATAATTAATTAATAAATGTTGAAGCTTTTTAAGTAAACATCCATAGTTATCTATATCCCTAGACTAATTTCTGAATCCTGACCTAATAAGTCTTTTGATTGTGAAACTTGTGTTCCTATATCTTTTGAACTTAATATATTTTTCAACTATTAATCATGTTTTCTTTTTTTTACTATCAAGTTATCACTCTAAATTAAAAAAAAAAAACTTAACCCAAGCCAACTTTCTTCGTAGATATATAGATCCAAAACCTAGGCCATCAGTTATATATTTCAGTATCCTCCAATTCGGTAGTAATATATGTTTTTTTTTCCTTTGTTATGATTGATATAAAATCAAAAACCTCACATTATTATAACTTAGACATGTTCTTTAGATGAAACTTTATCCATTTTATTTTAATGTTATCACCCATTGTAAAATAAAAAATAAAGATGCCTACAGTTATTATAGAAAACTAAATGGTTATGTAGCAGTGTAAAGAGAACTAAGATTACTAAAATATATGATCTGGCGGTGGCAAATTTAAGTTGTTTTGAATTCAAAACATTAAATTGTTTTTTTTTTTTTAAATTTCAGACCAGTAACTTGATAATAAAACCAAATGAAGGATAATTTAGGTCTGAAAAATCCAGATGCATTAGATTTAAATTCAAACTCTTTACTGGTGAAGGCTATAAGACAGAAACTAGCTTGGGATAAAACAGAATAGGACAGAATGATTGTGTATAAAGTAGATTTTTTTGATTTTTTATAATAAAATTGGAAAAATGATAAAGATGATCTTGATGCTAAAATTATTAAATGTATAAATGTTTAATATCATGAAATTTTGGGGTAGAGTACAAAAAGATTCGATGTTCTGGATGTTACACAAATTAATAAATGATAAGAGAAAATATAATAACTATGTTTTTTTGTCCTGTTGTTTGAAAGATTCTTGGTTTCAATAAAAAAAAATGATGCTGCATTTTATTGCATTATATAAAGCCATTTGTTCTTTTCTTGTTGTGAAATAAAGTCAGATATATATATATATATTGTGCCAGGCATTATCAAATGTCCATGCACAAAAACTGCTGTAAAGAATATTACAGCAGATACATTTATAAATTTGTAGATATTAAGCACAACAAATATATACAGGTGTTATATTAATAATGAAACTTGGGTCTGAGCATTAAAATACCCATACACACCAATTTAAATAATATGAAATTGACATAGAAAATATTGTAAAATAAACTCATGTATTTTTTTGTTTTATATTTCCTTTTTGTATATTTTTTATGATATGTCATTTTATGTATTTGGCTTTTCTCTGAAAAATTCAAATAGAGAAAAACAATTGTTCCAATGTAATTGTACATATTTTTTTTAATTACTTCTCTAAAAATTAATTTTATTCTGTAAGAAAAGAATGTTAATTGCTTTTGCAAAAATCTGATCAAAAGCAAAATGTTGATAATCCTATAATTAAAATGTTATCTTTTTTTTAATTTTATATATAAAATAAAAATTATTTTGAACTATAATAGCTGTAATCAAGTAGTCTGGGCATTCAAGATGGAAAACATTATATCAAACTTAAAATGTAGAATTTAATTGGAAAAATTGTAAGGAATGTTATAATCTAAATGATAAGATAAATTGAAAGGATTGGCTGATTCATACTTCTCAGAGGGCTAGTGGGATTGATATAGTTTAGTCAGTGCTGTGAGATGGATTCTTTCTTGGGCATTCAAGTTGTTCACTACTTTGGCTCCAGAGATTTTCAATCATCTAGCAACTTAGAGATAAATTTATGGACTAGACTGCTGCTGACATTTTCTAAGAAATCCATTATACAGTTCTTTTAAGAACTCTTGACTTCTTAAGAATTTAATAAACTAGTCAAGATAGCAAATGAACATTTGATAAAAATTATTATCATATACAAACAAAGGAAAATATGAAGCAATCTACCAGTGAGTCCAGTAAAATGACTGTGGGGTAGACAACCTGGCGACGAACCTGTCTTTTCTCTGTTCCAAGCATCAAGATGTGATCATGCCAGTTCCAGCAGGTCACGATGATGACAAAAGCCGACCTGCCAATGCCGAATGAGATGAAATCCTCACCGCACAGCTAGTTGAATTGAAGTTCACTCAGAGTACAGAGGAGAAGAATAAAGATGCTGACATAAGTTTGTTTTAAAATATTTTATTAATATTGGCATAATTAACTCTGATATTTCCGGTTAAATATATTATTATTATTATTTTTATTATTAATCCTTTAAAAAAGAGAAGTTGTCTCTCGCATATGAATATTGAATTTACGGTTATTACAGGCATAAATGATAAAGCTTTTACTTAAATCTTTTGAGTCAAATTTTCTATTTCAAATTCTAGTATTGTCAACAAAGATAAATGAGATTCTTTTTTTTTTTTTTTGCTATTCGTTTTCCTCTTGTTGTTATTCCTGAAATTCATCATATATAAATATACATGTATATATATGCGTACATATGCTTATAATATTCGGTAAATCCGATATCTCATACTGAATATCTAAAATGTATTTAACCGTATATCCTTTTTAAGTTATTTTTTTGTCACTGCTGCACCTCATGATGCATGTGAGAAGGGATTGATCTATTATAGATTCCCTGTAAGCATGTACTCTAATAACTTTATATTTAAAATAATAGTTAGTTTATAATTGTGCTGCACGTATATACATGTATAGGAATTTATCTATAGCAAGGGGGAAATAGATACAGTACCTTATGGTGAGTACGATATAGTATCTGAGCCAATGCAACCTATTGACTTGTTGAAAATATGAAATTAGTGAAATATTTCATAGTGCAAAAATATGTATGCATAGTTGTTTTTTTTTTTTTATTATATTTGCTATCAATAAAAAGATTTTAAAGTCATCAGTAAAAGCGTATGCCTGTATGACCAAAAATCTCATATCTGTATATCAAATCACACAAAGTAAAATTTATTTCTACTTGGGTAAAAGGAGCTCAGACCATTTCCACTACTTATAAACTTTGTAAATAGCTTTAGGGATTTATTATTTTTTTATTTAAAATTGTATTTTATCTATTTCAATGCCTCGAATATATATATATATGGGTTTGTGATCATTAATTATGTAGTATTTTTTTAATTATATCATCATTAGTATGAAACAGTGGTGGGTATTTGGGATTAAATAAATATTTAATCATAATATTAAACTTGTTTCGTTTTCATATTATTATTTATATTGATAAAAATGTGTTATTTCCTTATCAACCACGTACCTATAATAATCATTTAACTTACCCATTTGAAGACCTTAGATGTAGAGTGACTGAGCTAGCCACAAGGGATATCGCTTTAGTAGGTGTTAAATCTTATTCTCATGCTCCGTTGAACTTATGGTATTACACACCTTCTAGGAGGGAAAAAATTCATTTTTTGATTCTTTTCTAAAAGTGGCACACAAAAGTCTATTTTGTAAATAGATTTTTCAAAGGTGTGTACTTGCCATTGTTTTAAATATTCGGGCATTCAAATAAGATATCAACTAAAGTGTGTTTTTAACTGGAAGAGTCCTGTCAATCCACTCTTTCTATCAGTTTAGCTGGAAGTACTAATATATATGAGTACAGACAATTGGCTACATTGATATCCATTTCTTTGCCTGTTAAATCTTGGTCACTTCATGCTCAGTGCAAGATTAGGAAAAGAATTCTGCAGGGAGTAGGGTCTGGTACAGTAAAACTGGTGCACAATGTGGTTTAAGCATAAAAATGGTACGATTAAGGAAAAAACAAGTTAAATTATATAAATGTGAAAATTACGGTAAAAATAATTTACATGCCGTATGTAGGTGAAATAAAAACTAAATTAACTGTTGAACATATATGAGAAGATATATAAAATTTTATCGTTAGTTTTTTTAAAAAAAATGTATAGTGTAGTCAACAGGACATAAATGAACACGCTTAGTTTGCTATGTATAGATATTTTTTAAAGTTATTCTTAAATAATTTAAAATATTTTACTCAGTAATCTGCAGATCCAAAATGATAGTTTACTCTTTGTAGCGACGAATATTTAAGATGTATTTATGATTCAAATTGTTAGCAATAAATCAGGTGCTCACACTGTATTCTATAAGTTATTATATAAATAAAATAGACTTCGGAGTTATTTTAAATAAGTATACATGTAATATATTAACGGTTGATTTTTTGTTATATAGAGTACAGATTCTTTTATCTTGATAATTGCTTAACAATTTTCACTTTAAATCGAGTCACTAAAATATTGGATAAGTAAAGTTGCCGTGTAAACTGAGTAAAAACTGAAGTCAACATGTGAAATTAAAATAGAAATAAAGTATAGAAATATTATTAAACGAATGAGTTGGGAAAAAATAATGTCACACTGCATATATACATATATAAAGATGATTGGAGGATTTCTATACATGGTTATTACAAATAAAAAGTAATGATTTATTATAGCGTAATAGTTTAAAATAGCTTACAATTGAGTTTATTGTTTTTGTTTTAAAAAGAGAGAAAATAGACATTTAGATACAGGTATAAAACCTGTTTATCAAACGTAGCGTGATGTTTTAAAATAACTTATACTTGAATCCACTGTTGTTTATTAGAAAAAAAATAAAATGAAATGAAATACTGTTAAATACTTGCTTAACGAATGAAAGTTTCGTAACAATTTTAAAATAACCTATACTTGAATTTGCTGTTGTTTATAAAAATAAAATAAAAAAAGTAAAATAAAATACTGTTAAATACTGGCTTAATGAATTAAAGTTTCAAAATGATTTAAAATAACTAATAATTGATTTTAACTACTTCAGCTTCAAGCCGCCATATTGAACTTTTTAAAATACTGGCATGAGACACAATTTTCATAATAACTTCAGTTTTAATTATGTTAGAGCAAAAACAATTACATTGCTAGAAACTAGAAAAATTAAGGAAAACAATAAGCATAAAATAAATAGTGATAACTATATAAAAAATAAAGTAAAAAAGAAATTTTCACATCCGAAACATTTATTATTTTATTGTTTGTTCATAATTTGGAAATTAACATTAACTAAAATTCAAAATACATCTTCAGTGATAATTTCTTTCTATTCCTTATAAAATTATCTTTCTAAACATGTATAATATGTCTTACCTGAGATAATCCACAGCTTCACAATCTCCAAAAGAAGTTGGGTATGACTTCTTCATTTTTATCTTGTACCCCAAATGTTCTAAATGTCAAAGGCGTCTATAAAGAAAAGATTCATCCTAATAAAAGATACAAAAGAAATTATCATAGCAATTGGCTTCTTGTCTGTCTAAAACTAGAAATTGTAGACTACTTTCTATACCACTGATAAAATGAGTTTCATCTCTTCATTTTATATTTTTCTGTGTACAATAATGTTTATATTCTTTGTGGTCACCAGTGTTTATATTCTTTATGCACTGCACAAGTGATGTTTATATTCTTTATATAAATAGTCTATAGATTTGAAAATAATGTTATGAAACATATAGCAAAAGCAAAGCATGATCAAGCATAAACAAGTTTCAGAATTGGATTATATGTTTGTGTATACAAAGTTTGTATATATTTGATTATTAGTTTTATAACCCATTGCTTGTAAAACATATTATATAAACATAATTAATGATTTTCAAAAAGTATACTTTTTGAAAATCATTATTTTTATAAAAATAAGAGGATTATTGTAGATAGAACTTTAGATAATCACGATATGAATTATATACTAATAAGTTAATTACGATATGAATTCTATATGAGTAAATATATAATTACAAACTAAATCATACTAATTTTTCGATAAGTATGAATTCTATGTGAGCATAAATAAATGTATTACAAACTATCTTTAGAAAATTATGATAAATATGAATTCTATAGAGCATATAGGAACACAAATATATAATTACACACACACCAATATTTCGATAAATATGAATTGTATATGAGCATAAATAAATAAATATATAACTACAAATTAGCACACACTAATTACAAACTAAAATTGATAAAAAATATATTTTTTCCAAAAATTTAAAAAAAAATTAAAAAATTTTACTTACGAATAATTACGTTGATATATAGGCCTTACCGGAGAAAATTTAACATCCAGCCCGTAAAGCATTTTGTCTTTTATCGTTTCGTGATAAGTACAAAAATTATCAAAAAAACAAAAAAAATAAATACTGTGGTTGATTAAAAAATTCACCAAAAATCTAAATTTCAACCGATTTTTTTGAAATAAAGATTGTTTGAAAGCTAACATATACAGCTAAAAATGGCCATATTTTCTTTGACGTCATGATTATACTTTTTACGTCAGCAAAGAAAGAAAATAACATGTCATCAAATGATTACCCAAGAGCGCAAATTACGCCGACAAACCAGAAGTAGTTAAAGTAACTTATAGTTGAATCTGCTGGTTTTTGTTTTGTTTTGTAAAAAGTAAAATAAAATCGTGTTAAATACTGGCTTAATACAAATTAAAAGTTCATAACGATTTAAAATAACTTATACTTGAAGTTTTTTTTGTTTTGCTTTAAAGAAAGAGTAAGTAAAATAGAGTGTTGAATACTAGCATTCACGAATTAAAGATTCGTATGTTAAATTGATTTTTTTATTATTATCGATAAATAAAGATGAAGGATAAGCAATGGTAGTTATTAATTGATCATTTCATTCAAGGGTAGCTAGTATAGATTTTTGAGTTTCTTGGGCATGATATGTAGGGGCTGGATTGTATCTGGGTTTCTGTCCTCTCGGAAGGTAGCAATGGTTCAGTGGGTCAGCCGGAGATCTATATGTAGTTCGGAATTTCTATGTCTTTGTAATAGTTTATGTACTCCGTCATTCGTGCGGGGGGGTACTGTTTAGCTGAGAAAAGAGAGATAATCTTTTCTCGGAGACCTTCATACCTTGTGATGCAAAAAGACTCTGTAAGCTTTACTAAGGTTATACCTTTAAATTGGCTCTTCGAAAATGAAGAGTTCTTTCTTTCTGTTCTATAATGAAAAAAGATCCCATAAGCCTCCAAAGATATGAGCAGGGATGTATTTATTGAACATTTTCGGTACTTTACATATATTGTTTGTCATAGAGTTTCAGATGAAGTACGGGCCTTTGGGCTGATGTTCTGGGTTATTGTTGTTTCATTCCAGATGTGGGAATATGATATATGTTGGCTCGGACATGTAAGTGTTTGGGAGGTCGGGCTTGCATTTCTGCTCATCAGACGCGAGGGTCTCCAATCATGTATATATATATAAAGAGAGTGAAATATAATAAAAATATAGCTATTAACATATAAAAATGTTAAAACTTAATTATTAGGTAAACATGATAAATAATCAGATCAAATAATTTAAGAGACTTTATGGTTAGATGTTGTAGGTTACTTGTGAATGTTTGTCCCTTGAGCATTGTGTGTATAGGTTGATTTGTATCGGCATTTCGTGAGCTGGGGATTTGGAGATGGGAGAAACGCAGGGGTTGGCTGGAGATATCTGTGTGATCTGGAGTCTCTGTGGCCTTTGGTGAATGAACACTTTTTGCCATGCAAAAATGGGAGCAATTATTTAGCAGAGAAAATATTCTCTGGGACTCATTTGGAGTAATGCAAATGTACTCATAAGTCTCATATAGCAAGAGCAGAGGAGCATTAACTTCAACTCTTCTTATATATATAAATTCAAAGCCCTTCATTTGTGGTTGCAAAATATCCTGTCAGCTCAAAAAAAGTGACCATGGATGCACCCGAGAAATTTGGTACATTATTGTGATAGTATTTTTTATGGTTCGTTCAACTTTGCTGGGCTGTCACAGAGTTCTAGAAAGGATAAGTATTTCCATGTTAGCAGTCTGTTTGTTTTATTTTATCTCTGACTCTGGGGATTGGGATGCTGGGGCAGTTTTGGCTGAGTATAGCAATGCTATGGGGGATGATGTGTCACAATGTCACCATTCGACATCATGCTTTTTAGACTGTCAAAAGAAATACAAAAATCAGTAAAAATATAGTTAGAAAAATAGTTAATATCTGTATAAATAAAATCTTAAGACTTTACATGATTATACCCATTTAAAAGTCTCATTGGAGAGGAGGGTATTGTGCCAGGCATTATCAAATGATCATGCACAAAATCTGCTGTAAAGAATATTACAGCAGATACATTTATAAATTTGTAGATATTAAGCACAACAAATATATAAATGTGCTATATTAATAATGAAAGTTGGGTCTGAGCATTAAAATACCCATACACACCAATTTAAATAATATGAAATTGACATAGAAAATATTGTAAAATAAACTCATGTATTTTTTTTGTTTTATATTTCCTTTTTGTATATTTTTTATGATATATCATTTTATGTATTTGGCTTTTCTCTGAAAAATTCAAATAGAGAAAAACAATTGTTCCAATGTAATTGTACATATTTTTTTTAATTACTTCTCTAAAAACTAATTTTATTCTGTAAGAAAAAAATGTTAATTGCTTTTGCAAAAATCTGATCAAAAGCAAAATGTTGATAATCCTATAATTAAAATGTTATCTTTTTTTTAATTTTATATATAAAATAAAAATTATTTTGAACTATAATAGCTGTAATCAAGTGGTCTGGGCATTCAAGATGGAAAACATTATATCAAACTTAAAATGTAGAATTTAATCGGAAAAATTGTAAGGAATGTTATAATCTAAATGATAAGATAAGTTGAAAGGATTGGCTGATTCATACTTCTCAGAGGGCTAGTGGGATTGATATAGTTTAGTCAGTGCTGTGAGATGGATTCTTTCTTGGGCATTCAAGTCATTCACTACTTTGGCTCCAGAGATTTTCAATCATCTAGCAACTTAAAGATAAATTTATGGACTAGACCGCTGCTGACATTTTCTAAGAAATCCATTATACAGTTCTTTTAAGAACTCTTGATTTCTTAAGAATTTAATAAACTAGTCAAGATAGCAAATGAACATTTGATAAAAATTATTATCATATACAAACAAGGGAAAATATGAAGCAATCTACCAGTGAGTCCAGTAAAATGACTGTGGGGTAGGCAACCAGCTGATGAACCTATCTTTTCTCTGTTCCAAGTGCCAAGATGTGATCATGCCAGTTTCAGTGGGTCATGATGATGACAAAAGCCGAGCTGCTGATGCCGAATGAGATGAAATCCTTACCGCACAGCTAGTTGAAGTCCACTCAGAGCCCAGAGGAGAAGAATGAAGATGCCGACATAAGTTTGTTTTAAGATATTTTATTAATATTGGCATAATTAACTCTGATATTTCCAGTTAAATATATTATTTTTTTATTTTTTATTATTAAACATTTAAAAAAAAGAGAGTTGTCTCTTGCATATGAATATTGAATTTACAGTTATTACGGGCATAAATGATAAAGCTTTTACTTAAATCTTTTGAGTCAAATTTTCTATTTCAAATTCTAGTATTGTCAACAAAGATAAATGAGATTCTTTTTTTTTTTTTTGCTATTTGTTTTCCTCTTTTTGTTATTCCTGAAATTCATCATATATACATATACATGTATATATATGCATACATACACTTATAATATCCGGTAAATATGATATCTCATGCTGAATATCTAAAATGTATTTAACTGTATATCCTTTTTAAGTTATTTTTTTTGTCACTGCTGCACCTCATGATGCGTGTAAGAAGAGATTGATCTATTATAGATTCCCTGTAAGCAAGTACTCTAATAACTTTATATTTAAAATAATAGTAAGTGTATAATTGTGCTGCACGTATATACATGTATAGGAATTTATCTATAGCAAGGGGGAAATAGATACAGTACCTTATGGTGAGTACGATATAGTATCTGAGCCAATGCAACCTATTGACTTATAGAAAATATGAAATTAGTGAAATATTTCATAGTGCAAAAATATGTATGCATAGTTGTTGTTTTTTTTTTATTATATTTGCTATCAATAAAAAGATTTTAAAGTCATCAGTAAAAGCGTATGCCTGTATGACCGAAAATCTCATATCTGTATATCAAATCACACAAAGTAAAATTTATTTCTACTTGGGTAAAAGGAGCTCAGACCATTTCCACTACTTATAAACTTTGTAAATAGCTTTAGGGATTTATTATTTTCTTATTTAAATTGTATTTTATCTATTTCAATGCCTCGAATATATATATGGGTTTGTGATCATTAATTATTTAGTATTTTTTTTATTATATCATCATTAGTATGAAACAGTGGTGGGTATTTGGGATTAAATAAATATTTAATCATAATATTAAACTTGTTTCATTTTCATATTATTATTTATATTGATAAAAATGTGTTATTTCCTTATCAACCACGTATCTATAATAATCATTTAACTTACCCATTTGAAGACCCTAGATGTAGAGTGACTGAGCTAGCCACAAGGGATATCGCTTTACCAGGGTGTTAAATCTTATTCTCATGCTCCGTTGAACTTATGGTATTACACACCATTGTAGGAGGAAAAAAAATCATTTTTAATTCTTTTCTAGAAGTGGTGTGCAAAAGTCTATTTTGTAAATAGATTTTTCAAAGGTGCGTACTTGCCATTGTTCTAAATATTTGGGCATTCAAATAAGATATCAACTAAAGGGTGTTTTTAACTGGAAGAGTCCTGTCAATCCACTCTTTCTATCAGTTTAGCTGGAAATACTAATATATATGAGTACAGACAATTGGCTACATTGATATCCATTTTTTTATCTGTTAAATCTTGGTCACTTCATGCTCAGTGCAAGATTAGGAAAAGAATTCCGCAGGGAGTATGGTCCGGTACAATATATATATATATATGTAACAGTATATGTAAGAAAGATTCATCTTATTCAATATGCCCATAAGTTGAGGTGTCAGTCACTATATATATATATATATATAATTACCCCAAATCCAAAACTCAACCAGATCAGCAAAAAAATAATATTAAAACACAACCAAAGGTTTCACTGCTACAAGCAGACTTCTCAAGTGTAAAAACTACAAAAACTACACAATATATATATATATATAATATTAAACATTACCCACAAATCCATTCACTTCTCATCCACCCTTAATATTAAAAAAAACTCTTAAATAAGTTAATTGCTTCAGAATAATAAATTTTCAATAATAAAGTTTTTTTAATTTTTCTTTGGATTTCATTTCTCTCAAAGTAGACAACCTTAGCTTCATCAAAATTAATAATGTGGCCTGTATCTTTTTCATGGACATACAAAGCAGAACTAAGATATCTATTTTTAACTCTACTTTTATGAACCTTTATTCTTTCATTTAAACTCAAACTACTCTGACTTCTTACAAATAAACAAGGGATAAAATATACTACACCAGGGATAGTCTTTCTATCAAAAATTTCCTTTGTATTATTTAATAAATTATTCAATGTAACACCCTTTTCCAAGCAATTTTCTTATCTTCAAACAATTTACTATGTCTACATACAATTTTATAAGAAAACAATTTAAATGGCAAAGAAATAAAATCATATTTTTCTCTATCCTTTACATTCTTACAAATATTACTATTAAATAAAATACTTTTAACAAATTTATCAGGGTAACCAGCCCTCAGGTAATCTTTATAAAATTGACATTTCTGTAACAAAGCTACCCCACTAGAATTATTTAATTTATTATTCCTATGACAATAATTCCTTAAAGCAGTTACTTTATGAGATACAGACTGATAGCTATCAGGTTTAATTATTATTCTAGGTTAAAATTAGCTATCAGGTTTAATTATAGATCTTAATTCTCTACTTTTAACAAAGTGACTGCATAGTAAACAATTAGTCTTGACATTTCTAATCACCAAAAGATTTAAAAATTTTAACTTACCAACCTCTAACCCCCCTCCTTCTAACACATATTTTATAGAAGGATCAAAACAATAAACTCATTTACAAATTTTTTCAATTTATCACTCTCAACTACAAATAAACAATCATCAACATATCTGGCAAATAACTTTACATATAAACAATTCTTTTTATAAACTGAATATACTAAAGGAAAAATAATATAACATATTATTCACTCTTCCTTAATCTTATAAAAATTACCTTTATAATTAAAATACATAGAGTCTTCCAATAATAAAAGCAAATCTTTAATTACCTTAATTTTATTTTTTGATAAAGAACTTTTCTTAATCAATACAGACATAAGAACATCAATACCGCTTAACCTATTAACAGACTGATACATATCTTCAATATCTAAACTGCCAAATACCCAATTACTTTCCATTTTAAAATTATTAATCTTATCAAAAGCCTCAAAAGAAGAAACTGTGTAATGACCAAAATCAACAAATTGTTTTAAAAAATTATTCAAGAATCTAGTAATACCCTCTACAACACTACCTGTAAAATCATCTTTATGAGTCTTAACATTCACAAACATCTTAGCTGATATAAAATCATTTGGATAACATTTTAAATAATCTACTCTATTAAAAATTTTTAAATTAACTTATAAAATATTAACTTATTTAAGAGTTCTTTTAATATTAAGGGTGATGGGAAGTGAATAGATCTGTGGGTAATGTTTAATATTATATATATATAATAATTCAAACAAATATATTTAACACAGTATTCAAAATTAAATAATATATTCTTTACCAGAAGTACTTTCAATTGTTTCACTGACAATCTTTATCAACTGTTAATACAAACGTACAAAAAATAAAAACTTGCATGATGGGTAATGCAAGTTTTTATTTTTTGTACGTTTGTATTAACAGTTGATAAAGATTGTCAGTGAAACAATTGAAAGTACTTCTGGTAAAGAATATATTATTTAATTTTGAATACTGTGTTAAATATATTTGTTTGAATTATTATTATATAATTTAAAAATACAGACATTTAATGGTTGTAGTTATTTATATATATATATATTGTGTAGTTTTTGTAGTTCTTTACACTTGAGAAGTCTGCTTGTAGCAATGAAACCTTTGGTTGTGTTTTAATATTATTTTTTGCTGGTCTGGTTGAATTTTACATTTGGGATAATTTTAATTATATATTGACTAGTTTAGCTTTATGCTTGTAGTGTTTGCATTTTAATGTGTGTGTATGTATATATATATATATATATATATATATATATATATATATATATATATCAAAATACAAAACTAAATTTAATAAAATCATTTACATTTTTATTTACATTGAAATTAAATTACATGTTAACAAAGGCTAACTTTATTAATTTAGATGGTTCATCTATTATTTATATTTTGTTATTATAATTTACATAAAACAAAATAATATAAATGCCAAGATGAATCCATATTCATGAATTCCTACTATATATCTAGAAAAAGAAAACTACAATGGTTATTCTTATTTCTATAAATATAGTAAATATTACATTAAGAATATTACCCTTACATACCTGTCTTGCTTACAGACCTGTCATGTAGATATTTGATTGAATACTAATGTCTACATCAATGTGTCTAATTATTTATATATCACTACATTTAAAGTCTCCTATAGAAAGACAAATCCAAACTAATCTATATTTATTTCTTTATAAGTTATGATTTAAGATAAATAACTCAAATTATATACATATATCTTAAATTAGGTGAAAATGAATTCATCATCTATTTATTCCTAAGCATAAATATATATACCTCAACATTAAGTAAAATAAATAAAAATCTATCTTAAATAAACACATGCTAATAAGATCTAAAATAAAGATACTATCCTTAAGAATGATATAGTTGAACTCTACTGATGTAGCAACATCAAATGAAATCAAACCTATCCTAGAAACATCATATTTAAATATTCAAATATTAAAATATTATTATCCCAAATAATTTAAATAACTCTTTGATCTAGTTATATATTAAAGATACATGAAATATAAAATATACAAATTTCTGCATAACACACCCATCCACACAATGCCTTGTTGCATATATGTACATAAGTTCAAAAAATATTAATTTAGTTTACCTGGTATGTACAATTTTCTTTGGGAGTTCTAAAAATAAATAAAAAAATATCATAGTAATAGTAAATAAAAAATATTAAAATTTTTATTTTAAAAAATTCAATTAAAGAGTCTGGTATTTAAAGTCTTTCCCAATAATTCTTTTGTTCTGATCCTCTTGAAACTGATAAGAAATTTAGGAAATTATTTTATGTGCAGCTAAATTCCATTAAGATGATTTTTTTAACAGTACATGAATAGTCTTGATTTAGCTGAATGGGAATCAAACAGTTCTTTAAAATGTTTACTCTTGATTGATTCTTATAGGTGTCAAAAGTTCTTCCCTATAGATTTCTTCTAGTAGTAGTAAATTTTAATATTTTCATGGATAGAATGATATTTTTTTAAAGATATTTTTTTATATCATTATTGAGACAACTGTTACTTTTTCTAAATATGAATAGAATCTTGGTAGATATATTGGCAGTATTTTAGGAAACAGTCAAGCAATATTCCTCTCATTCTATTGGTTTCTACCCAAATATTTTTTAAAATTCAGCCATTTAATAAATTTGAATTTATTGGTAAACAAAATGTCCCAATCTTTTAAAAATTATTTGAGAAGCAAGTAAAATCTTATTTTTTGATGGTAAAATTTTTCCATAATACCTGCACTTATGTCAGCATTTTTTTAAAAGAAATTTATTCTATAAATTATATTTGTTAATAAGTTACATTATAAATGTTCAGATTGATTTGCAAAATGTAAATCCAGTGATGACCATGTAGACTCCACAATGTATTTTGGAGTGATTAAATGATCTCTTTTCTTGATTTTGTTTATTGTTTTCACGAATATGTAACCTTAAGGATCTTCTGCCTGCTCCATTACTATCTTGCACCTGAGGCACCAAAGCACATAATTGAAGAAAAATGGAAAGTCTAATTTGTGCAAAAACACCATGTTCCATACAACTTCTTATGGATAAGACATTTGCATTTAAGTCCTTTGTCCAATTTGTAATTAATACTCTGTGAATACTTAATCTGGTGCATCTCATGATGATATGGTGAATTGATTCTTCTTTCTTCCCATATATTTGACAAATTGGTTCAATGTTTTTGTGGTTTCTTTTATTGGCTAGGAAGGATTTTGTGGGAATGGAATCTAAATTGAATTTAATCATGAAATCCAGGAATTTTGGCTCTAAGTATCAAAGTCTTGAGCCCAACATGATTTTTTGATTGTTTATCCCTAGCAGGGTATTGCCGATTTGATCTTCCCTATGCATAAGTTTGTACGCTTTTCAATATATCAGTTTTATAGTAATAGTATGATTTTCAATGTTAATAAATTTCCCCACATTATCCCATAGAGTCTTTGTCCAATTCTGTTGTATTGGTGGAGGCCTATCGGTCAGTGTTATAGTGTCTTGTTCCGTTGTTTTATATGGCTTTCCTGTAGTCTGCACATATTGTTGTAATTTCTTTGAAAGATGAGTGTAAGAATAGAGTGGAGTGCAAGGTCATTAAATTTTCTGGCTTTTTTTTGTGTAGCTTCCGTAAACTTATAGCTATAGTTTTACCACCCTAGAATAGTCTCACACATTCTGAATTTATTTTCTTAATGAATTTTTGGAAGGGATTAAACATATTCATGAAATAGCTGATTTTTGGGAATAATAATGTGTTAAGCAGTCTGACTTTATCCTTCAATGATAGGTAAACTTTTGAAAGAGAGGATGTGGTTTGTTTGATGTCAACAATGATTCCTCAATTGCTCTTCTTATTACTGATGGTGGTTTGGGGAAATTGAAACCTAAAATTTTTGTGGATTGGCTGTGAAGATTGATTTGAGCTTCCATCCTGTTGATATTTTCCATGTTGCAGATTTTTGTCTATTAATTTCCAACTTGTGTTTCACCAAATATTGGTCTAAGATTAGCTCTAGTTTTTTTATAAATTTCTGGAATGGCAGGCAAGTCAGAATATTATCCATGAACCTAATATGCTTCACCTCTCTTCTAATAGCAGGTATATATACTCCGGTAACACCCTTCATATTTCCAACAGTAGTGGATTTATGTATACCATAAAAAATAATGTACTAAGTGGGGATCTCTGTGGCATGGATAGAGTTGATTTGAATCCAGGGGCTAGGCTACCTTGTCATTCATGGTAATATAGATGTTTCTATTAGATAGAATATTGCTGATTATTCTCAAATAGACCCCCTGCACCTAGTATTGTTTTATAATTTTGATTAGAATTGATGGCCTCACATTATCGAATGCCGCAATATCAATTTGAACTGCAATCGGACACAATTTCCTTCCTGTTCTTATATAATCAACCATGAATTTTATTTGACGACACAATTTCCTTCCTGTTCTTATATAATCAACCATGAATTTTATTTGACTGATAGCATTGACAATCATTTCTCCCTTCATAGAATATTGTGAGTCTGATATGGATTCATAGATTTTTTCCCTTGGAATTCTGTATATTATTCATTGCTCAATGACTTTGATTAGGAGAGGACACATGGAGATGGGCCTGAGGTTGGAAAGTTCTGGTGCTGCATCTTTTTTTAAAGAAGGGAACAAGAGAAAATTGGGTATAAATTATTGATGTTATAGGGCTCATCCCCCAAGTAAGCTATCATCCTTTTGATTATAGGTACTGAGAATCTATCTAGATGGAGCAGGATGAACTTTGGTATTCCATGTATTCCTGGATGAACCCTTTCCAGGAGTACCTTTAGCTTGTCCAGTATTTTTCTCTCCATAATTTTATGTGGTTGATTATTTTCTAATTGTATTATGTTCTCTTTGCTTCCCATCTGGCCAGTTTAGAGTTTTACTCTAAAGTGTTCTCTTATAATATGCATCAGCTCAGAGCCCATATAGTATTTGTCATCACTTGTTATTGATTGAGGAACTGCTTTTTTACTAGCTGACCTCAGTGCTCAATGGATATAACTCTTAGACCAACTCTGTTGGTCTGACAGAAATACTTTTGCCCTTTTGATTGAAATGTACTCAGCAAGAGATTTCTGCCTATCCTTGTACTGACACTTGAAGCCTAGGATGAGATCAATATTTTTTCAAGGGGGTTATTGTTAAGTTTCTCATCAATGTTAATGAGGTTAACCAATAGCCAAGTTGGGCCTTTGTTTTTGTGAGTAGCATCATTAATTATTGATTGTAGGACACTGATAAGGGAGAACCAAGACTCCTCGATTGGCAATTCCAAAATATTTACTTTTTGAAAATATATGTAGGCCTCAGAGAATACTCACGCTGGTGCTGAGAGACTCATCAGCATGTTCATGGTCTTGGTGTTACTTTCCATGGCTGCTTGGTTCTGATATAAATCTAGAGAGACCACTAAGGCTGTGGTCTGAAAAGACCACAGGCCAGAGTTTTGCTTCAATTTTAAAATGCAAGATGGGTGAGTAATAGATCCAATCTATTATTGATGTGGTCCTTTTGGTATAAAAACAGAAGGCATTTTGATGAGACCATGATTGATTAAGTGGATGTACTTCTTATTAAATGCACTATATGCTAAATAGAAATCACCCATAATCAGAACTGGGTATGGATTTGTGGCAAGTACACAATTTTACTGTAACTTTGTGGATTAGGTTTTGATCATTCTTCATATAGATATTGATTGAGTTGATTTGAGATTGACCATATTTGAGATTGATAATAATGCAGTTGGTGTCAATTTCTAGTATCTTAAAGCATGAAGCAGGGTTCTTCTTAGAGTTAATGAGAATTACAACCCTCATTCCCCAGTTGCAGTTAATGAGAGGGAACATTTGAAAAAACCATAGTTCATAATTTGTTGAATTTTATCATTTGAACCAATGTGTATTATTTTTCTCCCATGCATGTAATGTTAGGTTGGTATTTGTCAATCCAATTACTGATTGCAAATACCCTGTCAAGTGAATTAAGTCCACAGACATTAATGCTGAAGATATCAAATTTTCATTATTGTTTGTTGGATTGGCATATAGGAGATTGACTATACTATCTCTTGGAGGTTGCTCTTTTATTCTCTCCCAATATTCTATTTGTTTAATCATCTTATTTCTATGGGTATACCATCATTAGATTGAATAATTGTTTTTTGATGTAATCTCTCCTCTCATCAGAGAGAGACCACTTGGAATGAGAGTCCTGAAAATCCTCAAATCCATAATTGATGCCTTCATCTTGGTCTTGAAAATGCATTTGGGTAACTGGGTTGGTGTTTAATGTTGCGGGTTGGTTATTCATTTTGTACTTTTCTTGTAGTTTGGGTTTTGGACTTGAGCCACCCTTTTTCCTTCTTTTCCTTTCAATTTCTGGGTCAATCTTCTTGATTAGTGTCAGGAATTGTGCATCTTGCTTCATTGCATGATCACCTATTCTATCTGTATAGTCTTCATCCGAACTGTTCTTGTTGGAGCACTGTGACTTTCTCTTTTTTTTGCTTTTTATTTGATTTGATGCTTGATTTAATTCTTCATTTAGCCATGATGGGTCTATTTCTTTACTTGTAGTGTCCATCTGATCTCCAACTATAGTATTATCCAAATCATATTCTTTCCATTCAATATCTTCTATAGATTTCTTTGTTACACTGCTAGTCAGATCTTGGTTTGTTTGGATTTCATTCTTTGTGCTGTCTTGTTTTGGCATGCCTGTATTCATTGGGCCATTCAATAAGCTTGTTTTATTCTGAATGGAATTGTTAAATGCATTTTCTATTATTTCTTCCATATTTATTGGATTCAACTTGCTCATGTTTATTTTCATTAGTGTATAGTTGCCAGTTATGTTTTCTACAGTATTTTTAGGGTCTTCTTTTTTTTTGCATTTGTTTTTTTACACATTTATGGATTCTGTTCTTTCTGATCCCACAATTCATGCATATTCTAGCCATGCAATCTTTAATAAGGTGGGTTCTCTCTAAACAGTAAAAGCATTGAGGTTGAACCCTATGGAAAGTTACCACAATCGGAGATTCTCTTGAGTAAATCACTGTTGGAATGTCAGTGGGTCCCACCCCTTGCAGCAGAGATATATTAAATGATGCTGTGTTGTTAAAATTTCACCTTTATACCTATGGTCATACCAGCATCTGAATCTGGAAACTGATCCATATTTGGTCAACATTTTTTTCCAATTCATGTTCATTGAAATTAATTAGGCAGTTTTTAATTTTTCAAGTAAGTATTATGGGTCGATTCATGTCTATTATGCAAATGTATTTATTGTCCAGAGACATGATTGTATTTCTGAAGCAATTGCACTCTGCCTATGAATTAAATTCACCTATTATATATCTGTCATTTGGGTGTGCAATGATCCTATAAATGCTACTATGTATTTCCTTTTTGATTAACATGGTGTAGATTTTTTTCAAGGGAGAATTTGTATAGATTGCAATGCAGATCTGTAATTGCTAATATTAGTGATTTTTCATTTGAATAATTTGAAAAAGATTTGAACAATAAGTCAGAAATAGATTTGTTAAACCTTATATTGATTTCTTGATATTGTTCTTCATTGAAAGTTGCCCCATTGGGTTGACTGCTTTCATTCATATTCTCTGTTAGTTTTAATTCCTCCTGATAATTAAAGTCTACCATATCTAAAAATGGAATGTCTTGTTGGTTTTTATTAGGATTTTTGTTAACTTGGATGGTTTCATTATTTTTAACAGCATTGGAATATGATTTTACATTGATACTCAAGTTGTGCTTTGATGCCCCATTTGTACTTTGGTTTTGATCGAGGGGGTCTCTCCAGTCTTTTTTTGTGTTTTGTTATTGTTAATTTCATCTAGTGACTGTTTTTAAAGGTTAAACTGTTTACTAATGATATTACTGTATTTGTCGCCCTCTAGTGGTTGATGTTTTTCTCTCCTGCTTTATTTCTGGTAAGATTTATTTTTATTGTTCTGGGATTATGGCTTGAATTATCTTTAATGTTATTATTTTTTTGAGGGTTTTTTATTTTGAACATTTGAATTTCTTTCACAATTATTTTCTACATTTTTAGATTTATTTTCTCGTGATTCCGCTTTTTTATTACTTTTATATTTGTGATTATTTGGGTTGGTTGTATTATTTTCTTTAGTATGATTATTTTGTAAATCATCTTTTATGTCATTTTCTTCTGGAAATTCTTTAGGTTTAGTTTGTGGATGATTTTTTTTATTATTTTTGGGTTTTGTGGAGGTTTTACTGTTGAAAAATCTAGTTTCATTGTCTTTCATATTGGACTTTTTAGCATTGTTGCTAATTTTCTTGTTTTTTGCAGACATGAAGTTTTAGTAATTTCTCCCCACTCAGAAACTATTAAAAAATTTACTTCCTAAAGATTGTGCCACTTTTCTGATTTCTGATTCCCCAAACTTTTTATAAAACTTGATTTCAGTGTAGAGCTTATGTGATGTGATGTGATGTACTATAGCTTCTCCTTAAACGGAGTCAAGAATCTCTCAACAATTATGCCCAGAGAAACCTGTTAGCCACTTTATTTTTCATTCCCACATGTGACAGCTACTTATGACATTTTAAAAATATTTTGCATGTGATGCAATATTTTATTATCTTTATATATGGAGAGTCACACACACAGTATTTGATAATAGAATTAGCAGGCATTAAATATATATTAATTATATAAAATTTATTATATTTGATCATACTAAAATAACTTCCATTTATCACAGAAATATGTATTAATCTATTTACAGGTGTAAATAAATAACATACTTAAATAACTATTATGGATATTTTAATTTATGATCATGATTCTCCTGATATTTTATTTATCTGACTATTTACTTGCATTTAAATGCAAACAATCTAAATTATTTTATTGATCTTTTAATAAATGTTAGGTCTCATAAAGAGATTCTACTATAATATAGATTCTAAGAACTAGTCAAAAATTATTATAATAATGCAAAAATTAATACAATTATCTGGCCAATTTTGAAAAATCAATAACCCCACAATCATATATAGATTTAGTATTTAATTATTTAAACTAAACAAGTAAAATATATTAAAGATTTAAAAATAAGATATTACTGTCCTAAAGCAAATCATTTTATTTTTAATGATTCTTCCATGAGATCAGCCATACATTTTTTTTTAGATTAACTTTTCGTAAATTGATTTGGCTAAAGTTATATAGATGTTAAATATTTTCATTCAAAAATTTACTTTTACAAATCTTTTTTTTTGTCAGTGGATTTTTTGAATTTTGAGATTGACATAAACTTAATTAATTTGTAATATTATCATGATTCCTCTTGGAAGTATATATTTGGAAGATTATATAATGAGCATGCCAATAGCTCTTAACCACTGATGAAAGCCAGAGCTAGAAACCAGTCTGAGGATAAGAATATTCTGAAAAGCTTATTGGTACACTCATTATATAACATTTGTAATAAAAGCTTATTAAATTAAATCATGTGATATATGACTTGATTTCCTTGCAATTATATATGGGAAGAATATAAATCTTATTTTTGTTACAGATTAATATTGTTTTCTTGTAATAAAAGATACTTTTAAAGATTTTTTATTTATTTCCATAATATGTTTTAACTTACCTAATTTTTATTTTATAAAGACTTGCCTTTTTTTTTTTTTTTTGATTAACTGAGATTGGTCATTTATAAGTTAGGTAATTTATTTAGCCATAAATAATCTCACTTGATTCTACCAATTTAGTGACATTAGATTCGTGGATAGATTATTCATATGAAGATCTAAAGGCATGTGTAAGATTTGAGATCAACATTTTAAAATATTGTTAGTTTAAAAAATAAACATTCAAACCAGATATTTTATTGAAACATTTTGTTTGTATATATTTCTGATAGTATTTATAAATTAATACACTGATTTCTTTCAGTGCCTTTGAATTAATAATTGTAATGTCATGAATTATAGATAGATAAAGAATATATTTTAAGAAATTATTGAATCAATGATCATCTTTGCTATTTCATAACTTAAAATCCAAAATAAAAATTTGATGATTTGCACTTTGTCCTAAGCCTCTGGATCATAAAAAAATCTCTCAATACTTAGTCTAATTTCAATTTTGAATTCTTTATTATATATATAAATTTGTTGTGATTGATAACAAATATTAAGATGATAAATAGCTTTAATTGTATTTTATTAACCCATTTATAAAAAACGTTTGCAGTGGGTTCATTTTTATTTGTTGCTACTAATAATAAATATGACCTTACATTTTACCATAATTGAATTTAACCAGGGATGGAAGTGACTAGCAAATAGTTCTAGTCCATGACTTTTTGAGTGATTGATCAAAAAGAGTGCAATCTTATTTTCTATTTAAATTGTTGTATTGTTGCCAGTCTATTAACAAGTAAACGTATGATTGCTCATAATTGTAATTCAAAGTTTGTTCAGAAGATGGATATTCCTATAAAAATAGACTGCAAATGTGCTGAATGTAATTCTATTCTTGTGATTGGTTTGTTTACTGTATTGACTGCATTGTTTTAGTCTAATAATTAATTAATTAATTTTTTAATCTATTTTCTCTCTCCTCCATTTCATAGTTATGGGAATATCAGTTTATCAAGTCTAATCATTATATTCCTTCATCATTAATAATATCCACCCAATTGTGATCTAGTCTTGAAAATAACTTAAGTGATAGTATTTTTTGATTATTTTCTTCAGGTATTGACTTTTAAAGCTGCTAATCTATAAGAGAATGTCTGAGTTATTGTTTCAAATATCAGTTTTTTTCTTTGGATCTTCAGGATTTCAGTCTGTTCTTTTAGCTAAATCAGTTTCTCTGATGGATTTTGTTAGTGTTTTTGTTTTAGTTCTAAAGTCCATCATTAATTAATCTTTAGGAAAATGACTAAAGAGTTTTTAAACTAGATTTTACAATTACATTTTATAGTTCTTGTTTGTTCATGGTGGTAATAAGAATCCACTTCATATTATGACTACACATAATGATACAAAATTTTGATACAGTCAAGGCTTATGTCTTAAGTTTTCATAAGATCACTTTCAAGTTTAATTTTATTCAAAGAACTGCTGGTTAACATAATATTTTTTTATTAAACACTTCTGAATATTCTTTTTTTAATGTATGTTACACTGTTGAATTAATTTATTTTTACTATTGTATATCCTAGGGTGTTAAATCAATCGTGATCTATTTGATTGGTATATAACTTGGTTATTTTTAATGATTTTTACTACTTGTGTGGCTTAATACTTTCTAACCATCTTTTAGATGTAATGGAGATTGTTGATCCAGAGTCTAGTAACAGTATTATTAGTAATGTCATTCATACTACTGAGTTTAATTTTTTAACCCATCTAACTGATTTAAATTAAATATTTTATTATATGTTTGGAACAAGACATTTTTCTATGACTTAGAGATTTGTTATTTAATTGCAATGTGATACAGATTTATACCATAAAACAATTTTATTATCTTCTCTGATTTTGTTTATCTCTTAACAGACTTTTTTAAAGTTATAAAATCTGATCAGATGTTGACTCAAAATTTAAAATAATGTTAAAATCCATTAACTATTTGAATGGTATATCTTAATCCTTTATAAACTAGATGATGTAATCCTTCAGGGAATCTCCTGTAAAATCTTCAAATTTGTGGACCACCACTAACTTTCTGAGCCAAATTACATAATCTGTCAATCGTTTGAGTAAGTTAAGGAAGGAGTAGGATGTAAATAGTTCAGTTGCTTTCTCAAATGTTAGTTCCAATAGATATGTTGGGAAGCTCGAGATTGCAAGACTACATATGTTTTAATGGGTACTTTGGGATCAATTTGAATCATATTCCCCTAGGGAACTTATTTTTAACAGAGTAATTCTTTTTATTTCAAAAATAAAAAAAAAGCATGTTTTTTTTTTCCTTTGCATTTTATAATTCCTATTAAAATCTGGCTGAGTGCAACTTTCTTTAAGATTTCATGATAACCTGTTTTTATTAATGGTGGTAAATGTTTTAAGTCATGATTATTTGTCATATTACAATATTGATAACCTAAATCAGCAGTGCTAATTTTATTGTGTCTGGTGACTGGGCATAATAATATGTGCACATTAAAAGTTAATATACATATATTTAATGGATTAAAATAAAAGGTAAGAAATAAAAAATAAAGTAAATGATTTATTTTAAGTAATAAATTAGAAAACGTAAATGCCTGCAAACTTTAAATAGTTTGCTAATGTTGTTAATTAGATTTAATTAATCAATACAAAGATGTTTATTGATCTTTAGCAATCACTGATAAACAAAGTAATTAAAATTAATAAACTCTTAATCGATCACAGCATTGCTATCAAGAAAATAATCTTGGAAACAATATGCAGAACAAGAAAGATGCTACATAGAATGATAATAGATAAAATCTGGAGAAGAAAGATGATAGGAAATTTTCTGCCACTGAAGTTTTAGAAGTAAAACTTTCAATTACATAGACTTTGATATTACTTTAGATATAATGGCTCTTTTCTACAATAATTATGTATTTTTAATTTACTAATTTTCTGGCATAATAAACATCAATAAAAATTATCTGAGTTTAACCATACCTTATTTTTGATTGTTATTTATATGACTGGTATTTATTATATATAACTTATTATAAATGAGTACAAACTCTCCACACAGTCATTCAATTGCACGCCTTTATAATGAATTGATGCAGGAACATTTGGGCATAAAATCCCTATCTACTGCTATTCATCCAACATCTCCATACTCATGTTTAGCTTGTGTTTTCATTAGTGAGAAGCCTTGGATATGAAAGCACTGCATTTAAATCTTAGGATTTTATTACCAGCATGTGTAAGCATATGAAATGGTAATCATGTGATGTTTTTACAAATTGATGTCAAACACCATAAAACTGTTCTAGTTTATCATACTAAAGGTGAAACAGATAAAAACCTAGCTCTTATCATCAGGTGCATATATTCGGTTAAAAACACCTTTGACACCAAGGTTAAAAGTTAAAAAAACATTCAAAATGATATCTATGCCACAATTTTGATATTAATAAGTCTTCTAATTGGCCAATATATTTAAAAAGAATCATGCAACTCTTTTTTTATAAATAAAACCATAATGTTATTATTTTGTTGGTGGTACTATGGTTGTGTTCATGCTGTCATCAAAATAGCTATTATTCAAGACAAATGGTAATGGAAATTGTGAATGATTTTTGTAATCATTAATATTTTGAAAAACTATTTTAGTAATTATTTTGATTCTGAGTTCTTAAAACATATGGACCATTTACATGTTTAAATCAGATAGAGGAGCTAAGGGTGAAAGTCTTAGGGTGTACAACCAAACACTGAGGGTTTTAACAAAATTTTGCCTTTATAATGATTCTCTCAAGGACACATTGTTGGACCAATTGCTTTGAAAAATGGCTGATGATAGGCTTAGATAGCAACTCCTGGCTATTAGGAAATTTCATTATGATAAAACAATTATAATGGAAATTATCCATGATTTAATACTGGACCAATCAATGAGGTTTCAAAATCTCTATGTTAATGAATATAAAAATAGGCAGAAAGCTATAAAGAATCTTTAAGTAATAAACAAACTTAGGAAAAAATCATTTGTTGCTGTAAAAAAAGTAAAACATTTGTCCCAAAGTTGAAAGCATTTAAAGAGTAATGCAAGGTCTGTGAATGTGGTAAGAAAAATAAAAGAGATCAAAGTCTGAGATTTAAAATATCCAAATCAAAAATAAATCAATTTGGATTAATTGAAAGAAAATAAATTATATTAATGAGGTGAAGTCAAAGTTGTCAATAGCAATAAAGTTGCAAATTGGATTAAAGTTGACAACAAATATAAATGATTAATAAAATGGATTAGTTCATTGGAAATAATTCACAATTCACTACAAATAAGAAAGAAAAAATAGCACTAAATAAAAATTGTATTATAATGAACAATAAAATTCTAATATCAAGGTTATGTCATCAACAAATATTATAGTTGACACACCAAGATAATCTAGTGTGATCAGGTAAATTCTACTAACTTGTAGCTATGTATGGTGACCCAGCATCAATAAAGAAATAGATGAATATATTAAAAGTTGTGAAAAATGTTAGATAATATTCAATGTTTTTTCTAAAATTAAATAGTATTATCAACAGCAACAAAGCCATGAAGTTGTATACATATTATCACGCTGAATTTTTTTCTGTTTCATATATTTCTAATGCTGTTTGGTGTATATTCTAGGTGTTATATTTCAAGGTAATTAAAAACACAATTTCAAAAAAAAGTTCTCAAAATTTAAGATCTTTGCTTTTCTTTGATTTGTGTAATTTTTTTGCTTCAGACAATCATATAGTGTCTTCAATGGATTTGAAAAATTTTTAAATGAATGGAAATTTAAATACTTTCCTCCATTATTCTACCACTCATAATTAAACAACTTGCATATAAGCTAGAATAACAACATTTTACTTTTTGAGATTACTTTCAGGTGTCCATGTTCGTATGTAAATAAAAACTCAAGTTCTTTTTATTTTGTTTACCAATGGCTGCTTAAGATCTGTAAATTCTTTCATATTTATTAAGGTGTATTTAATAATCATTAGTAAGCTTTCTAAAGTTTTGTAAAAAATTTACATTTTTTAATCTATTACTTTAAATAAATCATTAAATATTTATATCATAATCTTTTCCATATTAGAAAACTGGATTTTTCTGAAAGTAAAAGTTTTCTATAAATATGATGGTACTTTCTGTTTCTTCTGGATTTATATCACAGTAGAAGATATTAAGTAACTTGGAATTTGTCTAGTGTTTGTGTTTTATCTGTTACATACAATATTGGATTCAACTGCCTTTTATTGAAGTTGATTGAATTAGATGGTTTCAACCAGACCCACTGAATGAATGTGAGGTGCCTTTGTGCAAGATAAATTTTGGTGCCCTAGTCTCATAAACAAAGTTGGCCTGAGTGCATTGCAATGGCATATCATCTTGAATTTATTAAAGTCCTGGATATGCTTGATCGACATCTTCTGTGAAAATTAAAACATTTTATCATATGCTAAATGAAATTATATTTCCCTTTTTTTGCCTCTTTAATTTGTAAGTTCTACAATGAACATCATATGCAAAGTTATACAATTGTAAATGTATTAATATGCAGTAATGCAGATGTTTCAGTTATGTTATTTACCTAAATGTTTCAGAATGTCCTGGTCCTGTTAATGTGAAATCAACTCTTCATTACCGTTTTTATGTATTGAATCAGAATATGCAAAAAATAATAATAAAATTAGGCTGATATTGTTAATGGATTCGCAATAAAACATACAAGAAAAAAAAATATATATATTTGCATTTTCTCAAATATTGATTCAACAAAAGTGCACAAAATCATATTTATAATAAATAAGCAATTTTTTTATATATTAGAAGTACTAATTTGTGTAATTTTAATATATCTATATTTGCGAGTCAAATTATTATATATATATCTAAATGTTTTTATCATGTGAAAAAGACCCCCTTCCCCTCATGGAATAAAATTATTAGCTAATTAAAACAATGAATTCTACATAATTTTTATTTTTTAAAGAAACTTTATTAGTGAAATATATGGCTACAAACTGTGATGTTCAGATGAAGATCATGTGTCAGCAGGAACTTAACCAAAGACACACTATAATATTAAAATTTATAATTATTTACATTTTTACCTTTTTATTTACATATTAACTTACTTGATGGCTATAATGTGATAAATAGCAATCAATTTTAATTAGATTGACTCTAACCATCTTGTTTTTTACTTTTTGTCATTTGGAATCTCAGTAATAGGTTTTTTTTGTATGCTTGTTATTTTCAGGTATCTAGGGATTTTAAGGATTTATCTTACATTTTACTTAAGGAAGAAAGTTTTCACACATTGTTTATTCGATAATTTTTTTTTTTTTCATAAGTCATAGCATCGGCCGTGTCGCGAAACCACAATTTTTAGAAGCAATTATACTACATTTTACAGTTTCTTTTGTTTAATGATAAATTATAATAAAGAAAAAAAAATCAAACAATTGGATCTTCCATTAGTATAGATAAAAAATTTTATAGACACTTTTCCAATAGAGTGATTACAAGTTAAATTGTATAGGTGTTACAATAATGCTATGTTAATGAAAGGCGAGATATATCTTTTAAAAAAATTAACTAATTCCATTAGTTAATATATATATGTTTTAAAAATCCAACCTCTCATATATAAGTTGTTTACATTTTCTTTATTAAACAATTTGACAATTAAAGATTTACCAGGATTTATTTAAGAGAATAATTTTAAATTTTCATACTTAAATTGTTTATTCAATATTTTTTTAGAAGACATCAAAACCCCTTTTAAAGGCTAACACTGCAGTTAAAAAAAAGACTATCGTTATTAAAAATAAAAGCTATTTAATAAAACATGTAAAAAATAATACTAGATAATAATAACAAAAAGAGAAAGGCAATACTATTTTAAAAATGTTCGCATGACACAGCATTGAACCCAGAACTAACATTTCTGGTAGGCAAAAACTCTATTACTACTCCCAAATAAAGAACATATTTAATACTAGTAAAACATCATTGATAAAGATAATTTTATCATATGCAGAATTACTGTAATTATAAGGCAATATTTTTAAAATAAGTTTGATTTTTAAATAAATTATTAATAATAATATGTTATATTTTATATACATTAAGTTATTTAAATAAAAATGATTGGTAAATCTGAATATTTTTATTTACATATAAATTTTATTCATTATAGTGATGAAAAGACATTGGCCTGTTTAGTTTTGTGTAATGATAGTGAATATATGAGATATATTTCGAGGCTAGATTAACTAACACAATAAGTTTAATTTAAAAAATATTCTTATGTTTAAATAATAAATATTTACAATAAGAATGTGTTTCTAGAAATAAAGCAATTCGGAAATCTAAACATTTACATATAAGTTTTATTAATTATCATGACAAAATGGTGTTGGTTTGTTCGGTTTGGCATAATGATGAATATATAGGTAGTATATTTCAAGCTCATGCCTAGAAATTCATCATTCACAAAAGTAAAAAGTATTATTCTTATATTTAAATAAATATTTACACTCAGAACATATTTCTAACAATGAAATGATTCCAAAATTTAAATAGTTTTATTTACATATAGCTTTTTAAAATTATCTTGGTCTGTTGGCTTGGATATATATAAAGACAAGTAAAGAAGAGAGTGGAACCGCTCTTTTCTTATTAAATTCTCTGTCCCAGTGCTTAAGATTTGATTGGCTAGTTGTAGTCATAAGCACTTGAGAAATTTGCACTCTCTCAATTATTTCAATATCAACTGCACTTTAAATATTATTTACATATATTGTTATTATTATTATTATGAAGTATTTTTTAATTTATTTACAATTTAGCTGGGAAATTTCACAAATCTACTAATTTATTATTAAATGTAATAAAATTGGCATTAAATATGTCCCATTTTTAATTATTTAGAATTTCAAATAATCAGTTTTTAAATATTTATTTATTTATTTAAAATATTATATTTGAAACATTGTATTTGAATTAATGATAATTGTTTTTTTTTCTTTTTTCTTTAGTCTACCAAGCATCTGCATATTTTTTTAGTTTTCCAAACTGGAAAGAAGTATATAACAATATGCTTGAAAAATTAAAATTTGGTCGAGTAGTTAATGTAGAAAATGTGGAAAAAGCCATAAAAGATTGTGACAATTTTTTGACTGTTTTTACCTGTGACTATATGAAAGATTGCGTCTCATCTGAATTAATATGTCCATTATTGCACAAAGTGATTGCTGGAGATGTAATTTGTCGCACGTTAATGAAGAATATGGAGATGGTTTGTTATTGGATGAGGAAAGTTCCATTTTTTAATCCATTAGAATATATACCGCGATGGGGAAGACGAAAAATTTGTGAACGCACATTTGAAGGCTAGTTCCAAGGCAAATAAAATTTCTAGTATTGCACTTATTGTAATGTCTTTCTTTAAAATTGTGGTTGCGTATGTCAGTGATCTTCAACCCTTGGTCTGTGGCCCAGTGCCGGGCCGCAGAAGTTTTCTGCTGGGCTGCAGGAAAGTTTGTAATAACAAAATAATAAGAGTTTAGACTTTTAATTAATATAAACAATTTTTATTTATTTTTTCATCACATTTTTACCCAATTAAAAAAAAAAGAAACAGAATGAAAACAAAATCTAATCAATCATGCATAAATTAATTTGTTTTTTTAGTTATCACAGATGTTTATGGGGGGGGGGGTAGAATTAAATTTTTTATTACTTTTCTAAAAAAATTCAAAATTAAAAAAAAAAGTTTTTTATTATACAAACTCCATATATATATATAATTTCATCTTTTATATTTAACATTGTTGTTTTGATCAGTTATAACAATTATGCTCATCTAAAGCTAAGCAGTTTACATCTTTAAAAAAATTTATCTATAGACTTCTGCCGGTCCGCGAAACCTTATTCTTATTTTTACCGGTCCGCAGGTGTAAAAAGGTTGAAGATCACTGGTGTAGGTATATATAATAAATAAATAAATCACTGGTATCACTTAACTTTTAAAACATTAAATAATAACTCTAGCCAAACATTATTGTTATACAATGACTACATTAATTCCCATGATGAACTAACTACTCAACATTGTCTTCCATGTTTCATGAATTTTGGTTCCATGTCGATTAAGTAAAATATTAACTCTGTTAATTAAAGGAACTTTGAAAATACATAAGTAGTGCATTATAAGAGTTAATGTTTTTCATTTAAAGGGTAATGAAAGTACATTTTTACAAGTTAGTTATTATTTAATGTTTTAAAAGTTAAATATTGCTATGAGCTATGATTTATTTATTTATTGCATATATATATATATATATGATTACAGATGGAGCTTTACCAATAGCTCACTCAAGCTTGTTTACAAAAAATGCCCAGAGAGAATCAAAAATTCAATATCTCTGTCAAATTGTCTCTAACGTTTAAACCATGATTTCAAGCTAATTGACTCTTATCAGTAAATGGTAGGAGCTAGACCTAAATCCCAACTCTACTGAACAGGATTTATGTAAACTGTTCCTATCAGCTTGAAAACACGAATTTTTCAGATACGTAAATATCTTAAAATCCAGCTAAACAAACTATATAGCTATATGGGTCTGAAATCAGTTCAGTTTCACCACATAGTAGGAAGGTTCTGCAATCTATATCATTGCCAAAACCTTCAAAGGTACATTTATGATAAACAAAAACAAGTTAAAAATTTTTTAACCTGCCTATAGCTTGCATTTTATGATCACAGATGGATTTTAAGATATTTACATATCTGAAAAATTCATGCTTTTAAGCTGATAGGAACAGTTTACATAAATCCTGTTCAGTAGAGTTGGGATTTAGATCTAGTTTCTAGTCCTCCTTCCCTTTACTGATGAAAGCCAATTAGCTTGAAACCATGGTTTAAAGGTTGGAGACAATTTGAAAGAGATATTGAATTTTTGATTCTCTCTCGGCATTTTTTGTAAACAAGCTTGAATGAGCTATTGGTAAAGCTCCATCTGTGATCATAAAATGCAAGCTATAGGCAGGTTAAAAAAATTTTAACTTGTTTTTGTTTATCATCAATGCACCTTTGAAGGTTTTAGCAATGATATAGATTGCAGAACCTTTCTACTATGTGGTGAAACTGAACTTATTTCAGACCCATATAGCTATCTAGTCTGTTTAGCTGTATTTTAAGATATTTACGTATCTGAAAAAATTGTGCTTTCAAGCTGATAAGAACAGTTTACATAAATGCTGTTCAGTAGAGTTGGGATTTAGATCTAGTTTCTAATCCTCCTAACTTTACTGATGAAAACCAATTAGCTTGAAATCATGGTTTAAAGGTTGGAGACAATTTGAAAGAGATATTCAATTTTCGATTATTTCTTGGAATTTTTTGTAAACAAGCTTGAGTGAGCTATTGGTAAAGCTCCATCTGTGATCATAAAATGTAAGCTGTAGGCAGATTAAAAAATTTTTAACTAGTTTTTGTTTATCATAAATGTATCTTTGAAGGTTTTAGCAATGATATAGATTGCAGAACCTTTCTACTATGTGGTGAAACTGAACTGATTTCAGATCCATATAGCTATCTAGTTTGTTTAGTTGGATTTTAAGATATTTATGTATCTGAAAAATTCGTGCTTTCAAGCTGATAGGAACAGTTTACATAAATGCTGTTCAGTAGAGTTGGGATTTAGATCTAGTTTCTAGTCCTTTACTGATGAAAGACAATTAGCTTAAAACCATGGTTTAAAGGTTGGAAACAATTTGAAAGAGATATTGAATTTTTGATTCTCTCTTGGCATTTTTTGTAAACAAGCTTGAGTGAGCTATTGGTAAAGCTCCATCTGTGATCTTAAAATGCAAGCTATAGGCAGGTTAAAAAAAATTAACTTGTTTTTGTTTATCATATATATATATATATTTGTGTGTAAGCAATAATACTAATAATGATGATGAAAACAATATATATAAACATATTTTTAATTCTATATAGTAATTATATTAATATATATATATATATATGGCTGCAGAAAGGAGTTTGCTATTAACTGAAAGAAGACCCTTTGATTCCTCTTGGAGGCCTTAAAGGAACCGAGCAGGGCAAATTCCTTATGTCCATTCTATACTTTCTTGCCATTGCAGCTGTTATTACTATGTGATTATTTATATAGTATACAAACATGGATGGGCTGCTCACCAACACCCATTAACCAGCATGGTGAGTTTATTGACGTTTTACCTCCAAGTTTAAGAAAAATTTTCTAATATATACAATCATGACAGACAAAAATAAATCATGGCCCTTATTTCCAGGAGGCTGTAAAGTCACAAACCAAGAGCAGTTGGTGGCTGAAGGCAGAGGGTGCTAAAAATTCCCTGATTGTGGACTCAGGCTGCCATTTGATGACAACTTTTTATTTAGGTACTAACAACTGCAAATCACTTTCACGTGAAGAAAGATTGCAAGAGTTAGAAGAACTGTCTTATATTAAATGGGACATTATTGGACTTTGTGAAGTTAGAAGAAACGGTGAAGAAACAATTGATTTAAAAAGTGGACATGTACTCTACTACAAAGGCACAAATATTGGAAATACAAGTGGAGTAGGGTTCATTATAAATAAAAAATGGAAAAAGTGGCAAGATTAGTTTTACAACTTAATAGCAGATACCAAATGCAAATAATTCAGATTTATGCCCCAATAAGTTCTCATAGTAATGAAGTAGTAGAAGATTTTTATATGGATGTACAAAAGGCTTTTGATCAGAATAAACAACATTTTAAAATTGTTATGGGAGACTTTAATGCTAGAATTGGTAAACAAATGAAAGACGAGAATGCTGTAGGTAATTTTGGGTAATAGCAATGAGAGAGGACATAGACTTGTGGAGTTTATAGAAAAAGAAAAACTTTATATTATGAATTATTTTTTTGAGAAAAATGTTAAAAGGAAATGGACATGGAAGCATCCAAATAAACGTACAGCAGAATTGGATTATATTTTGACTAACAGAAAATACATTCTAGATAATTTCATTGACGTCATTCATTGAGACATAGTAAACAGTAATTTAAAGTGATTGATTTATCCTCATGCTTTCATATCCAATACTTAATATTTGCCCATATATAAGCATTTGGGTTGACGTCATTTATTCAAACATAGTAAACAGTAATTTAAAGTGATTAATTTATCCTCATGTTTTCATATCCAATACTTAATATTTGCCCATATATAAGCATTTGGGTTGAATGAATAAGTGGATTCATTTATTCGTTCGCAAAGACTTTATCTTGTATTGGAAATGAAAGTATTCATTTATTATTAACATTCATAAAAAGCACATGTACGTTAGCTTGAAAGGCTAATCTTTAGTTTATTACAATTTATAAACATAGTGCTATATAAATAAATGCCTCATTTACATATTTTAAGATTGTAATGTTCTTAATAAATTTAACACAGGAAGTGATCATCGATTAGTAAGATGTAAGATACAAGTTCATGCAAAACTAGAGAGACAAAAATTATTAAGAAAAACTAACAGTTGATATTCCTAATCTTTAGAAACATTCAAATGAAATCAAATTAGAACTTACAAATTTGTTTCAAGTATTAGTAGATTTTGAACATGATTCAGATATGAATGAAATTAATAGGAAAATAACTGATACACTTTTAAAAACTGCAACAAAGATAGTTGGTAGAAAAAAGCAGCAATTGACCAATAAAATTTCTACTGAGACTAGAGAATTTATGAAGAAAAGAAGGAATATAAGGATATACAACAATGATGCATTAAAAAAGATTGAATATTTTGAATTTTGCAAAATGGTGCAGAAAAGAGTTGAAAATGATATAAGGAAGTATAATTGTGAACTAGCAAGAAAAGCTGTAGTAGAGAATAAAAGTCTAAAGAGTGTAAAACAACATTTTGGTATTGGTAGGAAATTTATATTGGCAATAAGAAAAAAAGATGGCATTATTACTAAAAAAAGAGATGACATCATGAAATGTGTAGAAGACTTCTATCAAGAATTATATAGTGATAAAGAACAAGTACCTCCTATACCCATTATATCTTCTGAATTGCCCAAAATTTTGAATGAGGAAGTGAGACAAGCAATTAAATTTATGAAGAAAGGGAAGGCTCCAGGTAATGATGGAATTATAATTGATATATTAAAAGAAGCAGGTGAAGAAATAGAAATTTTTTTAGCAAAATTATATTACAAATGTCTAAATGATAAAGATGTACCAGATGATTGGAAGAATGCAGTTTTAATATTAATATTTAAAAAAGGTGATAAAGACGATATTAAAAATAACAGACCTATCAGTCTTTTATCAGTTTTATACAAAATTTTTACTAAGATAATTACAACTTATCCACAGAGAACACTAGACTTCCACCAACCAAGAGAACAAGCTGGATTTAAAAGGGATTTTAGTACAGTAGATCATATTCAGATATTGAGAGAAGTTATAGAAAGGACAAATGATTATGAGTTGCCATTATGCTTAGAATTTATAGATTATGAAAAGGCATTTGATTCTATAAACATTTCTTCAATGATTAAAGCATTGGATTATCAAGGTATAGATCTAGGATATTGTCATATTTTAAAGAATATTTATAAAAATGCAACAGCAACAATTAGATTATTAGATTACATAATGATAGTAGGAAAGTCAACATTGAGAAGGGTGTAAGACAGGATGACTCCATATCTCCAAAACTTTTTACAGCAGTGCTGCAAGAAGTATTTTATGGATTAAAATGGGAAGCTAAAAGAGTGAAAGTAAATGGAGATTGTTTAAGTCATTTATATTTTGCAGATGATGTAGTTGTTTTTGCAAATAATGCTTTAGAGTTACAGGAAATGTTGCAGGAGTTATCAGATGAAAGTAGGAAAGTAGGACTAAAAATAAATGTTAAAAAGACTAAAGTAATGTTTAATAGATTTTTTCAAAATATGAAAATAAAGATTGATTATGACGAATTAGAAGAAGTTAACAGTTACAAATACATTGGTCAGATTATTAATACAGATGGAAACATAATGGATGAAATTAATAATAGAATTGAACTTGGTTGGAGTGCTTTTGGTAGAAATAACCTGATACTAAAAGGAAATATGCCTATGTGTTTGAAAAGGAAGGTTTTTAATAAATGTGTTTTGCCAGTTCTTACTTATGGATCTGAGACTTGGACACTTAATATAAGAGCAATATAGAGACTTCAAATCACTCTAAGAAGTATGGAGAGATGCATGTTGGGAGTAAGAAAATGCAATGTATGAATAAGAGAACAAGCAGGTGTTACTGACCTCATTGAAAAAATTAAAAGACTGCAGTGGTGTTGGGATGGACATATTGCTAGAAGAGATGATAATAGGTGGACAATTGAAATTTTAAACTGGATTCCAAGAGATTGTAAAAGACCCAGAAAGAGACCACATGTGAGATGGATGGATGTGTACAGGGGTGATGTGGAGAAGAGAAGCTAAAGATAGGAAAAGATGGATTGAACTTGGAGAGACCTTCATCTTGCAGTGGATTGATAATGGTTGATGATATATATATATATAAGCAATGCATAATGCTACATAAAATCTATAAAATATTTTAGTTGCCCTATATCTACATTCTTTCAGCCATATGCCCTCCTTCAAATAAAAAAAAAGCTTGAGTTTTACAGTACATGGAAATGTGGCTGAAAGAATAGAACTATAGGGCATTTAATATATATGTATATAAATAGATAGATAGATAGATATACACACATAGTAATGGTCTAGGAAAGCTGTGTTTAAATGATACATATTACCATCTAAGAACTATCAATCACCATCACCATAAACTGAGTAAGTGAAACACTTGCGTATGGGTGTGTGTGGATTTTAAAGGTGATCTACTTTAGTGTTGTCTACCTTATCAGATAGATGTGTACACAATATATTATTATTTTGTATTGTAACCCAGTATTAGTTTTTTGTTTGTCCTGTGAACGATTTGATCCCAATCTCAGGATTGCCTTAAAAAAAAAAAACTCTAAGCAATACAGATTAAATATGAATATACAATTTATTAGAAAGTTAACATTACTGATACATGTAATTATAACTACGCCATTTATTATCCATTCTCATCTGAATGTTTATCATTATAAATATAGTTCCATTTTTGATGTCAATAACTTTATCCTTCCTTTTATTATATCTACAATATTAGCTTTTATTCTCATTCAGGACTTATAGATCTAAATGTTTTATAAAAGGGTATGTGTGGTGATAGGCCATGATACATTTCAACATTTATTCATTTTAACTATCCTGTGCCAAACCTTATTAAAGCTGCTTCAGTAAGCATTTTAAACAAAAAGACTTTCTATCTTAGGCAAGTATGAAAACTTTTATAAACTTTACAATTCATTATACTGAAATAATTAACAATATGTTAGGATAATCATTATGTTTCAGTAAATGGTCTGCAATGATATAGCTAGATTTGATTGTTAATTATTATATATACATGAAAATTGTCTACTTTTAAATCAAAAGCAATGTCGAATGGCTATTTTAACCCAGACAAAAGATCGATTTATAAACACATAATATAAAAACTAGTGTTGAGTTTTCATCATTATCAACTTGTAATACTATTTCACACATATATTCTCATAAAGCTTTATATCAAAATCTTCATTGACTCAATATAATTATATTTATTATTTACTAGAAAAAATTCTTTTTAAGGAAGAAATATATGCATCACATAAATATTTTCTTAATAATTTAAATATCAAATCTCAATATTTCTCAACATAATACCATCTCATTTATATAAACCTCATAACAATATGTTTTATAACTGATCTCTGCCATTGGAACAAATACATAAACAAAAACACATATACAGATACAGTTGTGTCTTCTTGTATGAATATAAAACCAATTATTTGTTATTATACATTGAACGTTCCAGCCATATTATTAATACAATGAGATTAATTTGCCCAAATTATTTAAAATAATGTTCACAATAACAACAATAATAAAATCTTAATGTTTAGATATTGGTTTGCACAGAATTTCTCTGTATATACACACCTTATAATTACTTGAAATTTTTTTTCTTTTTAAACCTTAAATTATTTTTCTAATTTTCTGACATCGAATACCAAGCATTTTAATTTAAATGACATTGTTATTAATTGTTATATATATATATTTAGACTAGACGGTTTAAACAAAGCTAAGTTTTTTTTCTTAACAGTCTAACAATAAAAGAGGATGGGCGGGAAGGGTCGATTTTGAATCTCTTTCTATTTAAGCATGCTTAAATATATTTTTTTTTAAAGTCTTATTTGAAAGAAATAATATAATACAACTATACACATACAAAACTTAATATCACTACGAAATATAATTTTAACAACTAGCGAGAGTACGAGAGAGAGAGAGAGAGAGAGAGAGAGGGAGGGAGGGAGGGAGGGAGGGAGAGGAGAGAGAGAGGGAGGGAGGGAGGGAGGGAGAGAGAGAGAGAGAGGGAGAGAGAGAGAGAGGGAGAGAGAGAGAGAGAGAGAGGGAGAGAGAGAGAGCGAGCGCTAACTCATCTGAAAATTGTTTTTTTTTAAAAAAATTCAGAATAAGTATAAATATCTTTACATTTTTGGGCACTGAAATACATAATTACATAATTGTTTTGTTAGCAATTTTTTTCTATGATAGTTAATTGTCCATTCCGAGAAGGGTCAATGTTTCAGATTACAATAAGATTAAATCAGGTTCACTTTCATTCTTTATTATAGTCATCATAAGAAATTGTTATTTTCTGCAATGCATATTTATGTATAGCATCCATTGAGTCGAAATCTAACTTTATCTCTTTGCATTATATAAGTTTCTGGCACAAAGAATTTGATAAATGGCACTCATCAAAAAATTGAGGAAATTAAATTTTTGATGAACTGTTCCATGTGGAATAGGTTGCTATTAAAAATTAACTTTTATATTAATAATTTTAAATGATAAACTGGTATGCTTACTTTACAAGTTAGAGTTCTACTGACTCTTTGTTTATTTAAAACTTTATATTTTTTATCAAGCTCTCTCACTATGTAGGATTTTATTATCTTTGGGTATTAACTTTTATTTTTATTGTTTAGTACAAACAAGTATAAAAAGGTTATATTCTTTAACTTGCCTAGTAGCAAACTCCTCCTTTCTCTTTTGAATAAGCTCTAGTGAGAAATTTATACACAGTCCTTCATATTTGAACATTTTATTTTTATATTTAAACATTTTTTCTATATAATATATTCATATTCTTAACATTATTAATTACAACTATAATGTTCTTTTCACTTTTTAAATTCTAAACCGTGCATGCATTGGAGTTTGCATTGCACTCTGATATCTAAGACAAGCTATCTATATAAAAAGTTACTAAGATATTTTACATTCTTATGTTGATAGCATTGAAGTTAAAAATTGCTGAAGGTTTTTCTTTCATTGTTGGCTGATAAAAAACTTGAGTTATTTGAACTTTATTTACTAAATCAAAATCTTTGTATGTTGCATTCAAAACATTTAGTATATTCTGTAGATCACTTTTTTGAATGAGCAGAAATAGTGCAATTATTAGATATGTGCGATTTTATAATATGTTTCTTCTTTATACACCATTAACATATTTTACATGTTTCTGTAACTATAAAGATACATTGTCTATTTAAAAAATTGTGTTTAAAAAGAGATTTAAGTATTGCACCTCACTTTGATATGTGCTTGTATCATGGGAATGCTTTCTGAATTTTCATGAATAAAATATCAAAAAACAATATATTTTAAATCCAAATTGTACATTATCTATGCCATTAGTTTATATTGCTTACTGACTGAATAAATCAAGAATAGATTGTTAACTGAGAAAGAGAGATCATAATTTATATATTACTACTATCTGGCACCAGAAAAAGTAAACAATATTTTTATATAACAATGTCAAGTATTTTGAAAATGAAAGTTAATAACAGCACTACTAAATGTATATGACTTTACTTATTAAAAAACTGTGTTAATTATTCATAAGAGGAAAATAATTTTTATTGATAAAGAATGATTTGCCGTGTTTCTGCTGAAATCTTTATTATATTTTTATGTTTGGTCATTTAAGGGAATAATATATTTTTTTTAATTGAATTTGTCACAACTACATTTATTAGAGATTGCATTTTTATCATTCATTAATCCTAATAAATTTATAAAATTAATTTGCTCTAATAAATAACTTGATAATTTACTTGATTATATCTTTAGATTGGTTTTATGATTAGAATAATTTATCTTAGCTTCTATATGGAAATTATTAATTTTAAAGAATCCTATCGCATATAATATTATATTAATAATGTGTGGGTAGATTTATGATCCCTATACCTAAATACATTTCTTTTACTTGTTGTGCCTCAATAAATTGTTGGTGCTGAAAAATAAAAATCATTAGGACTGCATTATAATTTATTTTAAAAAATATAATAGTTGGCAGTTATGGATCAAATTTAAGTTTCATTAAGATTTTTTATATAGATTATTATTATATATGCACTCACACAGCAGTAAAGATCTATGACTAAAATCACATTAAGTAAATTTTACTTTAGATTAAAAAGATAAAGAAACTGATTTATTTTAAGTAATTGTGTGAGTATTTTAAATCAATCTGTTTTAAAATTTATGTTATAGAAACAAAGCTTAATTAAATACTAATCTATAAAACTTTTGCAATTATTTTGTATTATTATTTTTTTATTATTAAGGAAACATTTATTAGAATACAGATTCTACAGATTATGTTAGATTACAGCTCTATTCATTTACATTTGCTTTAGTCATTATTTACATTGATTACAATTTAACTTGAATTTACATATCTCTTTTTTATCTTCTGCAGTTTTATGTTACATCTTGGTCATTGGTTACACCATGTCAAATCAAGCAGCCATTTTCCATTTAGTAGTTGGCTTTGTCTGTTTTCTGTTCTCTTTGTTCTTTCCTCTTTTCCTCATTCTTCCTTATTCTTTTTTCTATCTTTATTCCTTCTTTCTTGTCTCTTGTTGCTCCTTTCTTCCTTCTTCTCTCTTCTAGGTTTAGTTGACAAATCTTTTTACAGCTTAGATGTCAGTTTGAGAGGTGTAATTGTCGGCTCATCAGAGCAATATGTTTCCATGTGTGAGCATACAGTCTGGGAAAGTTATAAGATAGTCTCTGTTTTTCAGACTGCAAAGGTGTTTTTTGAAGACTAGCCATGGGTTTGCCAAGTTGTCCCAAAAACACTGTGACATCTGGTCTCCCATTTTGCAAAGAAAATCATAATCACCATTCGGATTATAGCAAATTTCCTGGATCTCAGTGCCTTGCTGATATCCAGTGTCTTAAAGCATCCCGACCTAATACTAGATCTCAATTTCATTTCTATGTCTCTGAGTTTTGAACAGAAAGAAATAAGTGATCAATGTCCTCCTCCTCCTGGCTGCATAGTGGGCAGTTGGGAGAAATGCTCTTAAATTCTCTATGATTACCAAGAATTGGTTGGTCAGAAGAGCATCCAGACTGAAAATGAAATTTACTAACCTGATGTCCAATGACCAGTATTTGGATTTCTTGACCAATAATTTTAAAGTTGATTCTATTCTGACTGGGTTACTCTGCTGACTGGGATTGTATGCATCCCAGTGCTTAATCTTGCTATCAAAAAGATCTTCTTTGGCAGATATGAGCCCCACCATGTGATCCTCTATTTCTGCTAACCACCTGTTCTTGTTAGGCAGTGGGGTGTCAGTAGGCTCAACAGAAGGGGAATGTTGGTTCCTACCTTCTAGATCTTTAGTTACCCTCAGTATAGCTGTTGCCCTTTGCATAAATAGCACTTGGATGTCATGTAGACCAAGACCATTTAAGACCGTGTGTTTTTTCATTCTGTTGAGGCTTATACAAACAATTCTAACAGGTGATGATTTCCATAACACTTTTGTACACTGTGACCCTATTTTATTTTGGAAGGTCATGGTTGGCTTGATAAATGGTAAATAATATGCAATTCTAGGGAAGATTAGCATTTTTAACAGTGTCACCTTGCCTGGAAGTGACAGGGAGATTGAGGATAAGATGCCAGACCCATTACTAATCCTTTCTAGCAACATGGACTCTATCTGATGCCTCATTGCTGACCATGAACATCACCACTGGCATCACCAGAAAATTTTGGGGTGCACCTGTGAAGTTAGATGTAATGGTTTTCCCACTGCTGGCCTTCCAGACTACTGTTTTAGCTGGATTCACTTTTAGGTGGTACTTGATGGCACACTGTTCTAAAAGCAAATGTAGCTGAGGAAGATACTTCACAGATGGGAGGATGATGGTTACATCATCTACATATGATATGTGGTGAATCACCTCCCTCAGAGTTGGAACATAATACTCCAAGAAGCCTTTTCTCTACTTCTTTCAAGAAGGAATCAATATATGTTATAAAGTACAGGGTGCTGGGTGGTGATCCCTGTGGTATGGAGATGTGTGGCTGGAATCCAGGGGCAAGAGAACCATCCAAAATACATACATTTCTGTTGATCAGCAAATTAGTGATGATGTTAATATAGACCAATGGAACTCTGTAGCACCTGAGGACTGTGAAGAGTTGAGCCAGCATCATAGAGTCAAAGGCCACTGCAAAGTCCAACTGGACCACTACTGGTAATGATTTTCTTTTCTCTCTGATATAATTGACTGTTACCATGAACTTGTTAACTGGATCTCCAGTGGAATGACCTTTGCGAGAAAATTGATGCCTGGAAATCTTTTCGAGCAGCTGCTGCTGGATCATTATTGATTTGAAAGCTTTAATCAAGAGTAGTGTCATAGAGATTGGATGAAAGTTTGCAAAATCAGGCGGATTTGATTGTTATTTGAGGAAGGACACAAGGGAAATTAGGTAAAGGTCAGGGATGAGCTAGTACTTCCCTGCCAATACACTGATTAGCTCCTGTACCACAGGTGCAGTGATCCTGCATAGGTGATCCAGAACAAACCTTGGAATCCCATGCAGGCCAGGATGTGTTTTTTTAGGGTAATGCAGCAGCATCTGCGTGATAAGATCTTGGCGATATTCCATGATCACCCACCTCCTCTTCCTCCCACCAGAAATCTCCTTTGCTGAATGGCTCACTTTGCAGCTTATCCTTAAAATGCATGTAGATTTTGTCTAACATCGCTTCTCCTGTATAACTGTTTTTGTTTACCATGATCAAGGGGGGTTGGTAGTTTCTTCCTGGCACCAATTGCCCATTGGAGACAACTTTGGGTCCAGTTGTGCTGTGCTGCCAGATTACTTTGGCCCTCTTTACCGCTATGCATTGTACTATATAATTTGTTTTAGCATTTTTATCCGACATATTTTACATTCAACTTCATATACACCACTTATACAATTATTTTTTTCATTATAATTATTAATATATTTATTATCTAATATATTAATTATGTTTTTTAATTAATTTATAATTTGTTATATTGTTAATTTTTTATTTATTTTATAATTTTGTTTATAAATACTCTTTGATAATATACCATTGAAACAGTAAGATTTGTATTTAAATCTTAAGTTTCACCTTTTTCTTTATCGTCTCCCACCCACCACTCTATCCTACCCAAATTTAAACTTTTTTGGTATCGAATTGTGTGTGTGGCAATATTAAAAATGTATCAATATATGTAAACTTCACTGTAAACACACACATGTTTCGATAACAAAATTTAAAGCAATAAATAAAAATAAATGATATAGTTTGTATTTCTCTTTTAGTTATATAAAATATATAATTTTAACAATATATTTTGAATTATAAAGTTTGTTATTTATTGATGTGTTCAAATTTCATATTTAATAATAATTTTAGAAATCTGATTGTAAGTTAAGTAAAAGTAAAAATAATTATATATTCCCTTTTGTTTTTGAAATTTCAAAAGTAACGGTCAGTGAGAGATAATAGATTAATTAAAAAAAAAAATTTCCTAAAATCTTTAATTACAAAATGTAAATGTAAAAATAAACTTGAACAATAGAAATGCAGCTTTCTATATAAATTAAACTTACAAGAATGTATTGATTCTCCTTGGGGCAAATGAGTGAATCCAAAAATAAAATTAAACATAAATGAAAAGATAAGATCAAAGAAAGGAGGACATTTTGAATTTTTTCAGAACTTTTAGTTAAACTTTAGCTGTGCTCTCGATCAGTTGAGAGTCTCCAAAAATCATAAAGTAATTTACTTACCACAGTATGTTCAAGTAGAAAGCACCCAGACTATTCTCTCCGGAAATGGTTGATGTTATGCCACTAACCTTAACATGTGCCCTTCATAATATCAACCAAGATCTGCTGCCCAAACAATTAGAAAGCTGCCACTGCTTTTAAAATCAATGAATAATCTAAATGCTGGAAAGAACTGCTACTTCTGAAATCATGAACAATTTGCTACTGCTACTGAATCTGAAAACCTCATAAAACAGGTACCTGTACCCAAGCCCTAGAGTACTCTAAATAATGTCACGCTATAGCTCACTCTCTATATAACTTGTAAACTATAAATTTAATGATTAATTTATTATATAAATTTCATTAATAATTTAGCTTGCCTAACTCTATCTTTCTTGGGTATGTATTTCTAAATTTTACATTTTTATTATCTAATTATAGCATGCTTATAAAATTTCTGACCGGACCTCGCCAAATTTAAATATAGATTTTAATCAAGATGGTTGCCATCTTGTCCAGCAACTTATTAATATTTTTTTATACTCACATTGGCTGGTCAGCTCGGAAATCTCCATAATTTTCTAAATATAATCCATGATTGCTTAAAGCATGTCTTGCAAATCCTCATTAATATTTACTCCTATAAATTACTTAATATTTTCATATAAATTGACACGCATTCAATGCTTCATTTATTGTAATGTGGGGATCTACTACTTAGCAAATGGCTGACATATTAGTTATTAATATTCATCCAGCTTACCTATTGTTTTATATTTTATTAAGTTTTTAAGTAATAATTCCGTAAATCGCATTTCTTTGAGAGTCAAAAATGTTCTTTATTAAATGTTGATGATGTAGGGCCAAGTTATAAAATATATTTAAATCTTAACAGAATAGTCAGTAGATTATACATGTGTTACATTTTGGAAATGCAATGATCTAATATAAGCCTTGGATATTCCAGATTCTATAGGATTGAAATTAATCCCAGTCTTTCTACACAAGTGGACAAATAAATGTTCCTGTAGGACTTGATGACCATCATGCAGCCAGGAAGTAATCGTGGCACAAACCACTTGCCCCTGGTTATGCTTATGTGACACCTTATCTCTTTGGGCCTATGGCAAATGCCAGCCCGTTGTTATAAACTCATCCATGGCTCCACAGTTTTAATATACTGCCACCCTCATATCACCTTTCTAGATGTACCACATGTTTTGATTATTAACTTTATTACTCAATATAACTCCGTCTCTGTATTAGTGACATAACTCACTCTCAAATAAATGTCTGTCCATAGTAATTAATAAATATCTTCTTTAATTAAATAAATATATGTCCGCCATTACGATTATTAATTCTACTTTAGACTCTTGCATTGCAAAGATATAAATCCCGAAGGCATGCTCATGAAATACTTGCTCGAGAATTTAGGTAGCTAGATTACATCAGCCAAATAAATATATCTCTTTGTAAAATATAACAGTATTGGAAATACCACTACTGAGGTTTTAAATATAACAAAATAATATTGGTTAAATGATTTCATATAAAATATTTTAAATAAATAAATGTATATCTTTGTAAAGTATAACAGTATCGGAAATACCGCAACTGAGATTTTAAATATAATAAAATATTATTAGTTAGATGATTTAGTATAAAATGTTTTAAATAAATAATTTCAAACTATATGTCTGCCATTACGTCTTTATTTATTCGATACCCATTCAATATATTTCCTCGATTCTGTAAAATATAAATGTTTACTATTAGTGTTATTATTGGCTAACTCGAACATAAATTCTTGAATCTCTTGCATCTCCATGACCACTGTGCCTAAGGAAATATTTACTAATGTAGCATCAGATGCATTGTTTCATAGATTGTATTGTGGTACCGATAAACTATGTTTGAACTCAGTACTTTGGGTGGCTTTGCTACCTAGATGGTGCTGCAGTTCTGGGTGGTGGTATTCTGCACTATGTTAACAAATCATATGATTCTGACCATTACACCATATATGTTAAAGGAACTACCAAAATTAATCGAATAATCTCATTTATTATTGATATTTTCCAAATGTCCATATTTAGAATTGATGATAATGATCAGGCAAATGTGTATCCCCTCCACAGTTCTCTTATACATTCACTATAAACACAAATTATATTTTTTGAGCATCATCATTTTATGACAAACAATTTGCTGACATTTGGCTCCAAGATTATTCAAGATTGGTAGATTAATTTAGAGTCTCATAGCAGTAATCATGTCCTCAAGGCACCATTTTTTTTAGAAAAACTACCAATAAACAATCCAATCAAGACAGACCTTGGCTCTACTATCTAACAATATCCCAATTAACATTTGGGTTGTATCACATTTTAAAGAATGGATTCATCCACTATCCAGATAATGCTGACAGTATATTTGAATTTGAAATCAATTTGTGGAATAAAATGAAGAGTTACAATGATAAAAAACCAAACATTTTTATTATTTTAATAATAAAAATTGGCAACTAGTGAAGAAGAAAGTAATAATAATAATAAAAATATAAATTACACATACATGGATTAGCATTTCTTCCCTGTGAAATGCATTCACACACACACAAAGGTAAATAAACAATATGAATGAGCACAAAGAAAAATATAATAAGATATCAACTAATGATTGGCAATTGTAAAATATAACTGAGATAAATTTTAATTTGATATACAATAAATAATTATAAGAATAAATATAACTGACCATTGTATAATTCAGCAGAGTTATATCTTATATTGATATAGCATAAGTAGTTATAAAAACAAATATTAGTTACAAGAGTATTATTCAGTTGAGAGACATAATAATATAAAATAAATAATTATAAAAACAAATATTAGTTACAATTATATAATTCAGTTAAGTTACATTTTATACTGACAAAATAAATAGTTATAGGAGCAAATATTATTTGCAGTTGTATAATTCAGCAAGATACATTTCAATACTAAAAAACATTAATAATTGTAAGAACAAATATTAATTACATTTGTATAATTCACTTATTTACATACTTTACTATAGATTTTGTGGTACATTGTAATTTAAAATGCTTATTCAATCCAAACCATGTCTTTGACTTTAGAATCTTTTTTGATGAGAAACAGAATTCTTGGTTGTTTAAAAGTTTTCATTTAGAATATAGAATGTTCCTTTAAATATATTTGCCATTGTATTTCCTTATAAAATATCTAGTATCACTTCTCTTGCAATATCTTAGCAAATAGAAGACTATAAAGTCAAAGCATAGCATATATTTTTAATAGAACAAAGACCTCCATTATATTTCTAAAGTTGTGGAGATAATAATTGAGCAACCACTTAGAACGTTTTAGCACATGGCAGAAGAAATGAATAATTACATGAGGGAATTAATATTGAGCATGGTCCAATATCAAACAGCCTTTTTCAAGTTTTTGCAGTGAGAACTGAATTTTCTCCTTGTCGTTTTTTTCCTTCTTCACTATCTGAATGTGTAACTTATTCTTCCCATCAATACTCTCTCAAACAAATTATTCATCACCTGACATATAGACTTTCTGGCACCTTGTTTTAATTAATATTACAATTCATAATTAAAATGATTACATTTTATAAATAAAAAATGATACGCTTTTAATTAAACAACATTTCTTAATTAAAGATATTTGATTTTTATAACCAGTGCATAAAAGAAATTTATAAATGTATTTATTTATAGTAACACAAAAAGAATATTAAAAAAAAAATCATAGCAACTTAACTTTGAAATAGTCTATCTCTCTAGTGTTTAATGTCTCGTTAATCAGATATTTATCATTAGATACACTTTTTTAATTTCTTTAGAAAAATATGTAATTGGTCTTTGTAACTCTTATTGTTCATCTATAATTTTAACCCAGCCTTATTAAGAAAATGAATCCAAAACTGATCTTAACATTAAATATGCCATTTAGTTTTTTATGCATGACTAAATATATTTTGTAAATTAAAATAAGATATTATATTGATCTAGAACAATTTGCAAGGAACCATTAAACTTATAAAATCCTTAGCAAATTGGAATATATCTTTTTTGGTTTTGTTTCTACTTTGTGCTTGATCAATATTATAATATGGTAAATCAGGGAAATGATTGCCAAACAATGCATGTAGTTTATTATTTTAAACCTCTGGTTTTAATTCACCATGATTCCAAAACCTAAATATATAATACACTTCTTAAAAGATGGTGATAATGACTATATTGTAACTCACACACAAAAATAAATAAAATATATTATAATGGTCAGATTTAGCACAGTTCATTTATTTATAATTTCTCTATTTATTTGTTTAAATAAATTACATGAGTGCCACCCAGCTTTAAGCATCAGGAAATAAATTAACACATATATTTATATATATACACATGTAACACATATTTAAAACAATATTTTATTGAATATAAAAATATAACCATTACACAGCCCCATTTGTAATACCAGGCTAAATTTCAGAAAACCTAAGTTATTCTCTATGAATAATGGTAGACCACACACTCTTACAAAAACAAGTAACAAATCATGTGATATTTTATTTTCAGATGTACAATTTATTTATTTTAAATAAAATTAACACAACATATAACAATAATTTATTTAAAACTATAATCATTAATTGATATGCAATTTATTTCTTTAACAAAGTCCTTTAATCTTTATACATCATAGTATCAATATATTCATAGATAATATAACACATTTGCCATACTTCTTAAACCTGATTTCAATAAACTTAAGTCTATGAATGTATGAATCCACAAATACAAACATTTCTTTGATTTGCCTGTCTCTTAGTACTTACATATGTTCTATATGGGATAGACATCAATGCTATCTTTATTAAAATAATCATAAGGAATGATCTTTTTAATATCCTATTCCTAAATAGGAATGGCCTTTTGGTCCTAATTCTTACTTAATAAACTTTCTATACAGTAATTATAAGACATAATCTTTTGGTCCTAAATCTAATTTAATACAACTACAGTTTATAGAGGAATGACTTGTTCTGAGATTGATCCCTAACTCATCAAACTGATAAAAATATATTCTCCCATATGAACATATGTACACTATTAAACATTGAAAAAATATCTGCACATATATAAATCCATCTACATAAAATCCAGTTTCAGTAATCTAAGTTTAACTATGAACAAATGACTCTAATGGGAATAATTACATCATTAACTATATAATATAGGGTATATGAGCACAGACTTTCACATGGCCCACCACTCTCCACTCTATCTAATAACACTGATACACTCAAGCACATATATGCTGAAAAGATACATAATCACCAATATACATATTTCATGCTAAACCAGCAATCATCAGTTGGTCCAGATTATTATCTCCCACACATATATACTATAAGTGCTCAGATATATATTAAGATAGACCATCTTCATACTTTAATGGACTGGATCCACTCCACTACACACTCCAACTCTTCAACCATCCATCCTTGGGTCAACTGGGTGTGACAAGAATCTCGGCCTCAGGGTGGCCTTCGAGCATTCCATCTTCAGATTTTCAATTGGATGGATGGTTGAAGAGTTGGAGTGTATAGTGGATTGGATCCAATCCATTAAAGTATGAAGATTGTCTATCTTAATATATATCTGAGAACTTATAGTATATATGTATGGGAGATGATAATCTGGACCAACTGATGATTGCTGGTTTAGCATGAAATACGTATATTGGTGATTATTTATCTTTTCAGCATATATGTGCTTGAGTGTATCAGTGTTATTAGATAGAGTGGAGAGTGGTGGGCCATGTGAAAGTCTGTGCTCATATACCCTATATTACATATATAGACACAAGGCATATATTAAGCCTGTGTTTCAGTTATATCATTAACTATAGTTATTTGAAATTTAAGCAATTTATATATGTGCATTGCATTTACATGATTATCATTATTTCTTTATCTTTTTCCCTCATTAATAACTTATGCAAAATTCATAAGCTAAGTGTATATATGTGATATATAATAATTATTTTTTAAAATAAAATAAAATAATTTTAACAAGTAAACAAGTTAAGGAGAAGTTATTACAAATTCATTTCTTTTTTTTTAAAAAAAAACCCTTTAACTGATTCTTTTAACTTTTTAATCTTTGTCTAATTTTCTGTTGGCCCACTACTTAAATCTGAGAACAATATGATTAGTCCATTTCATTTCCAGATGGTTTCTATTGTTAAAATATTAATCTAAAATACACAGAATTTTTTTAATTCAGCTTTTAAAAATTGAATAATTTTAGATTCAAATTGGTTAAATGTAACGAAAAATTAAAAATAATGTTAATAACTATAAAGAAATATAAAAAAAATGTGTAAAAAATAGCTAGCAGTAAAACAAAAGAATTATATTCCAACCAATGATTGTGTCGTTATTCAGTTCTCCAGCTGTCAAATAATTCTCTTTTTATTTCCAGCATACTTAATTTTCTTGTAAAATTTAACATTTTTGGAATCAAACTTTATATTTGTATAAATTAATGAAAAATCGTGATAGATATAATTATTTATTTCAAAATATGAAAGCATACTACATTTCATTTTCAATTCTGAATTTTTAGTTTAGAAATGCCTGATTACGGTCTGTAACAATAATTGTTTTTTGTTATGGATTATTTCTCCAAATGTATTTTTCTTGTAATATTTAAAATTTTCCAAGTCAAACTTTATATTTTGATAGAGCACTATATTATCTTATTTGCGAACATAAAAAATTACAACAAATATAATTATTTACATCAAAACCAATTACGAACGTGTACATCTTCGTTTTCATTTTTGAATCTGTCATTTAGAAACACGTCTACAGTCTGTAGCGATAATTGTTTTTTGTTACGGATTATTTCTCCAAATGTATTTTTCTTGTAATATTTAAAATTTTCCGAGTCAAACTTTATATTTTGATATAGCACTATATTATCTTATATGTGAACATAAAAAATTACAATAAATATAATTATTTACATCAAAATCAATTATGAACATGTACATCTTCATTTTCATTTCTGAATCTGTCATTTAGAAACATGCCTAGAAGACATTTCCAGATTTGGTAGGTATCCAATCAAAGAAAAAGACACACCTATGAACTAATAGGCAGTCAAGAAAATTGATTTTTTTTTTTAAATTTAATGCTATATGCGGATGTTTTTAGAACTACAATTTTAAACATTGAATTTTCTATCAAATAAGCCTAAAATGAAGAAATTGCGACCCAAATTGACCAAGAGATGGTGCATGCTATGTCCAAAAAATTTTTAGCTATGGGATCTTTTCGTAATAATCACTTGACTGGTTAAGTTTATTTCAAAATAGTATTCAGATAAAAAACATTATTTACAAATTCAGATTAGTTAAAATAAAGTGCAAATTAGATTTTAAGAATAAGACTCACCAAAACAGAATTTTTAAAAATATTAAAAGTCTGTTTAATTTTGTAATTTATAGCTATCATTTTAATAAGTCTGTTTTTTTTATTTTATCCAGAGTTATTCAAAGTATTGTCACAAGTATTACAAATTAGATCTAGCTAACTGTTAGTGGTGTCCCTCCTTTTTATTCATAAGGCTTACAGAATTTCTTGGGATTTAAATGAAGTAGTATTCCCTTCTGATTAAAAGAAAAGAAAAACTGATTTTATATCAAAACTTAGTTTGTTTCTTGAATCTCATTTCAGTTCTCTTCTTTGCATATCAGTTTGCTTAGAAGAAATTTTTTTTATTGAAATGAATAATAGATTGTTCATTTCAAATTGTTGAACTTAAAAAAATGAACAACAACAACAAAAAGATTGTACTTATTAAAAATTCTTTTTGGATGTCCAATGAGCACTTTATAAGCTGATTATTCAGCCATTGTTTGATATGTAGTTTAAAAATAACACTATTGGAAAGCTTTTTTTTTCATGGCAACAATGGAAAAGAAGTAATTGGTGTGGGAGAAAGATGTGTTTTATTTCTTCCCAGTTGTAAGTAAAGTTAACAGTAAAATTCTTGTTATGCATAACTCTGTAGAAATACAGTACATCTGTATAACACATTTTAATGTTTGGTTGATGCTGTTCAATTTCTTTATTCAATAGATTAATCAGGCAAGTCTTTATTTAGTTTTTGTGATAACAGTGATTCTATTCTATTTTGGGGATAAAATAAACTTTGATCTATTTTTATTTGTATTTGTTTATCCTGCTGTGAGATTATGGGTGGCAATTGATATAGTATATCCCATTCTTTTGATCCATCTAACATTTGTTATGAGCCTTTGGGCATATGTCCAAGTCTTTGTTTATTTATTTGAAGGAGTTCATATCATTTTGCAGATTTTTCCCAAATAATTTTAGTTCTGATTCAACTAAAAGTTCATCATTTATTCTTAGTTCATTCTCTTATTGGTTCATTCTCTGATTTTAAAAGCAATTGATCCTGTTTATTGTCCATGATTTGATCCATTGTTTCTTTTTAAAATTGTACTTGTTCATTTTCTATCTGTTTTGAATCATTTAGTTTTTTGCTCTGATTTAAATGGTTTTCAAAAATTAACCATCATTTGAGCCATATATTTATAATCCCTCATTAAACATGGTTTTGAATTTGCACAAATTTCATAATTTGTTTTTGATTATGGTCCATTAATCTCAATTCCATTTGTTTAAATAATGTTGTAATCATCTGAATTATGCCTAATTGTGATGCTAATGCAGTATTCTTGTGCATTTTTATTTTGTTATTAATGTCTTTATGCTTTATTTGATTGCATGAATCACTATATGGATGAACATTGTCCATATCTAAAGTTACTAAACTATCTTACTCAAAGCTACTTTCAGAAGTATTTGCTTCAATTAGTTTCTACTGCTCTCCATCCTTTTTATTTTCATTCTCCATTTTAATAATCTTTAAAATTTTTAAATGCAGTAAACTTATTATGTTCAATACAATTATAATTAGCTGTACCACAAACAATACTTTATCATCTCCTGGAAGTTTCTGGAACACCACGTATGCTTGTATGTCTCCTTCATGGCACAACTTGCTTTGTTCTTTCTTGGTTATTGGTTTTTTTTTTACAATTAGAAAAAAAATTGTCTGGGCAATCATATCATTCATCTAACTCAGACAAATAAATTTATAACAATTAAAAATTGAAGCCGTTACCCTGGGAAAACCAAAAATTTATAAAAGAATACAAAGTACTCCTGATGAATGTTGAAAATCCATTACATAACCAAAATAACAAATTATGTAATAATAATTTATTTTCAAGTGTACTTATTAATTGATGTATAATTTATTTCTTTAACAAAGTCCTTTAATCTTTATACATCATAGTATCAATATATTCTAGATAATATAACACATTTGCTATACCTTTAACTCTGACTTCAATAAACTTAAGTATAATTCTATGCATGTATGAATTCATTGGCTTGAATGCCTCCTAGTACTTACACATACATAGGTTATATATGGGATAGACATCAGCACTATCTTTATTACAATAATCCCAAGGAATGATCTTTTAAAGATCTTTTTCCTGAACATAATCACTGATATAATAATAACTATAAAGGGATGGTCTTTTGGTCCTAAACCTAATTGAATAAACTTTCTATACAAAAAGTATAAGGAGTGGCCTTTTGGTCCTAAATTTAATTTAATACAACTACAATTTATACAGGGATGATTCATTCTGAGATCAATCCCTAATTCATCAAACTGAGAGGAATGTATTATTCCATATGAATGCAAACATATGTACACTATTAAACATTGAACAAAAAACTGTGCATATATAAATCCATATATGTAAAATCCAATTTCAGTAATCAAATATAAGTTTAACTACAAATGAGACTAATGAAAATAATTACATTGTTAACTATGGTTATCTAGACGTAGGCAATGTATATGTGTACATTGCATTTACATGATTATCATTATTTCTTTATTTTTTTAAAATTCATAGCTTAGTGTACATATGTGATATATAATAATTATTTTTTTTAAAAAATTAACAAGTAAAGAGAACTTAAGGAGAAGTTATTGCAAGTTCATTTCTTTTTTTAATTGACAGTTTATTTCAAAATAATATTCAGATAACAAACATTATTTACAAATTCAGATTAGTTAAAATAAAGTACAAATCAGGCTTTAATTAAAAGTCTCACCAAAACAAAATAATTGCCATTTACTTCTTTCTGACATATATTAAAAATCTGTTTATGGTGATCATATAATCTTGTAATTTATAGCTATCCTTTAAATAAACCTGGTTTCTTCATTTCAGCCAGAATTATTCAAAGTATTATTCACAAGTGTTCCAGATTAGATCTAACTTCCTTTTTATTCACAAGGTATAGAGAAAATCCTGGAATTTGAATCAAGTAGTATTTACTTCTGATTAAAAGAAAGAAAAAGACTGATTTTATATCAAAACTTAATTTTTTTCTTGAACCTCATTTCAGTTTTTTTTAAAACTAAATTTGCATGTCATTTTGTTCACTTCAATATACTCTTCTAGGGAGAAATGATTACCAGTGGGTGACCATGTCAATGATGGAATGACTATACAAAAATGTTGCCCCTAATTTGATAATAGATATGAATAATGATGAGACTGGAGTTTATATCAAGTACAAATCTTAATGCAGATTCACCTATATTTTCTTATTATTATTCGCTCTATATTTACATTCTGATATAAATATTAAAATTTCATATGGTTCCCAGCACTATCAGTCTCTTTTGCCTGCTATTAATATCTCACCCGTAATATGAGAATCTGCTGCATGCTCTCCTCTATTGTCACTCAGAAGCACTGAAGAAGGAAAAGAAACTATTGTTGATGACTGAATGGCCAGCTATGAGGAATGCCAGGAGCATCCAGGACTTAGAAGATCAGAAACCATTGAAGGAGGACTGTTCAAATTGTGAAATGATGTCATATCCAAGTTAAAAACCTAGGTAAATATAAAATATTCTAATGTTGTTGATAAATGTTTAGACATTATTTAAGAGCAACTGGACTGTTAGAAGAAATGACTATTAATATTACAAATGTAAGAATTATAAGGGAAATAGGTGCTGAATTAATTGTTGTTTAAATGATATTTAGTTTGTTTGATAATTATTGTACATTTATTTTTCTGTGTTAAATGTATTTGTGTTATTGAAGCATTAACCTATTGGAGTGTGTGTGTGTAGAAATAAAAAGTGTTTGCTAAATATTATTTGGTCTGTTCTCTTTCCTTTACCTGCATCACCATGATTAAATGATTATCAATGCACTGGATCCTCTCATACTTCCCCCCTTTTGGTGTAGGAGTTAGTCTGGGTAAGTTTTCCAAGTGCTGAGTTTTGCTATTTTTTTCATCCAAGAATTCTGATCATATATAGTTTATGTGGCAAGATGGTGCCTGGGATTGATTTTTGAAAAAAATCAAGTGCCTTTGGATGATTGGTGTGGTCTCAGAAGTTATGGAAAGGTGCTATGATCAGCAAAAATGATTGAGATTGTGCATTCATGCAGTCTCAGATGGTCATAGGTATGATTGGTAGCTAATTTATCAATAATATTCTATCCCTCTGCTTGAGGGTATGATTGCTTGGCCAAAGCTGTCACAAATTTACAAACGATTTTACAGTTATATTTGATAAATTTAAAGTAAAGAAATAATAAATGTAGTGAGCATATCCCATTAACCACAACTATAAAAAAACATGTATAATCATAGTTAGCCCTCCCATGATCGATACAATATATATGTATATATGAAATTATTCCAGCACCACTTTCTCTGAAAAAATTGATTTGAATTTGTATTTCAAAACAGCCAGCTTCAAAATGATATATATATATATATTGTAACGGACCATCAGACATAATTTCTCTAACTGTTCATGCCCAAAAATGTAATGGACCAAGATCTGGCACAATTTTCAGATGGATACTCAATGTATCAAAGTAGAACAGTAAGCAATGGAATATTGTTGATTGGAGAATATGGGGAAAGGCCTACATTATACTTGACCAATATTTGAACTTGACTACAAAAGTTGAGATAAACTTTAAAATTTGGTCAAAATACAATTTAAAATGTTTTACCCAGAGCCCCCTCAACTTACAGGTCCTATTATGTCTCAGAGTTCAAACTTAGTGAAGAAATTTGTCTTTAACTCTACTCAACGATGGATTTAAATAGGATGGCATTAACATTACCTCTATATAGGTCCCTAGTGGCTTTTTGCTAATGAATATATTTAAAATGTATACACATGTATGATAGATATTCTGGTGAGTGAAGTATGAATGATGCTTCATAATCTAGAGACCAGAGAAACAAAGATTTTAACTCCAACAACAAATATTTATTATCAAAATCTGGGTTAAATTTCTAACCTTTATAACATAATAAAATATAAACATGAATATAAGAAAATATGGATCTGTCTTTACTATAATACAACTTAATATTACTGTTTATTCTTGATTATAACAAAATGGTCACATACCCCAATCTGAACAACAGAAGTATTAAATATTAAATATATCAATTTTAAAAAAAATTACAATGCACAATGTAGAATAAAGTAACTATATTCTTGAGGATCAAACTATATTATTAGATGTTCAATGTTTAATTTGATGGTGTCATCTGAATGTATATTACACTTATGTCTATGGATTGTTAATTTATGTTTTATAGATAGAGTTCATTCGTAAGACTGTTGTTAATCATACAACCAGAAAAATTTACTCATATATAATTACTTGTTAGTAAATAAAATAAATATTTAATTTTATATATTAAATGCCTAATTAAATGTAGATGTTTAAAAATCTTACCCATCTTACCCTTGTCTTTAAAGTCAATGTCCAGATGTCAAATCAAATGCACCCAATTATGCTAAGATTTTATTTACAAACATATAAAATTATGTATGTATGCCTTGATTTGTGTATTTATATTTTTCTCCTCCTATCAAAATTTAAGCAAAATGGGTTCTTTACATTTTAAGATTTAGAGAAAAAAATGTTTTTGACAAATGAGTAAAAGGATGAGAAAAATCTTAACTCAACTCTCAGTATATACCAAAAAATACAAATATAAAATATTTAAAAGCATCAAAATTAAATGAAATCTTGGACTTTTTTAAAAATAAAGGCTTAAAATTTGTAAGAATGGCTTCAGTGTTTTTAGCAGATGTTGTCTTTCTTTTATTCGAGCATGTTGAATGATTTCAAACTCCAACCACTTAAAATAATTCCCACAATGAAAACGAACTCATAAAGCTCCTGATTTTGTAGCAATTTCCTTTCCAATTCCATGAGAACTTTCTCTAAATTATTCCATGCTTATTTAGACACTAGGCATACCAATGGTTAGACTTTATCACCATCTGATGACACAAAAAAGTCACAAACATCCTGCAACAATTAATTTAACAAGATTGCATCATTATATTATATATCCAAATAAGTAGTTAAATGTAGGCTTTTTCAAAGTTTGCATTATAATAATAAATAGAAATGCTATTTGTATGCAGTTTAGTATTTTAAAATTTTATTTCCTTATTAGTTTGCTTAATTATATGACTTTTGCAGTTGATAAGCAAATATAAATCTCTGAGAATTTATTTGAATGAAAGTTCATAACTTAAATAAAGAATGTCTCTTTTCTTTTTAAAATATCCTGCACTTTAACAAATCAATAATAGATAAATGGAATTCAAGATATTAAACAGTTTTTTAAAAACGAAATATAATCATGATAATTAATATAACAATAATAAATATTCTTATTCTAAATCTTTACTTTCAACTGTATTTCATTTTTAAGAACAATAAACAAAACTAAACTGTTGCTTAGCTTTTTTTTTATGTTCAAAATCAACAAATGTTTACTCCTTTTTTTTACTCTTTTAAACAAAAGAAACTTGGTTGCTAGCATCTCTTAATGTTAAATTATTATTATGTCTGTCATGTTATGATTAAAACTATTAAATCTACAATGTATAAATCTGCATGTGTAGATGCTCTATTTCACATTTATTTTAACAAAACAACACATAAATTCATTCCTTTTTGAGAGCATGGTTATTTATATATGTGTGTGTGTGTCTCAAAATATCATAAAATTATTCAATGTGTTTTAAAGGTTGGCTGCCTATCTAATCTTCATAAACTTAGCTTGTCATTCCAAAACATGTTTTTTTTTTATAAGGATTGGGCATCACCTTACATTTCGCCCCACCCTTAGATGATTAAAATTTAGACTATTGTCAAATTTTAGCACATGAACAAAGGCTTGAATGGTTATCATGTTGGATCATTTTATTATTTCTTTTTAAATAAGGGAGAGTTCTAATGCTTACTTATTTATTTTAATTTACTCATTAATATCCATTTTTTCTTTATGACTCATTTTTGTTGAATTCCTGTCCTTATCTCTTTCATCTTAGAATTGAACTACTGTTATCACTAACATTATTCCTACTGTCTTTAACAAAATTTACTGACCTTATGATGGTTGAATAACTTGAATTTGACTGGCTAAGTGTCTTTGTTCCAGAAGGCACATATTTGGGTTTGTTGGCCTATATCCTGCTTCTTGGAGTCTTATTGGATTTCTATAAGGACTGAACAAAATATGGGATGCCATCACCACATTGTCTGAGTCAACTCCCACATCTTGCCAGTTCTAAGATACCCCAATGAATGTTTCCACATTAACTTGAGTGTATCCTCATTACATGTTTCTACTCTAGTCATTTACTCACATACAATGCTACCTTTCTCTTATTACAATATACTTGCATACACACACACATATACATATATATATATATAAATTCCACTTTCATCTACATTAGTCATATTCATTCATTTATGGACAACTGTGCTTCCACATTTGGTGGATCTTCTTGATAACCAATGTACGGCTTCAATATCCATGCATTATAACTTCCTTTTAGTTCTCCCTCAATGTTTAACCAAAATGCATTTGGGCCAGCTTGTTTTTCAGTAGGGTATGGCCCAGAATATTGTTGATGAAATTTATGATAAATGTTATCCATTGGTTTACTTGGGTGATGTGTTCTCACAAAAACATTGTTTCCAATCTTAAAGTGATATCTACTTTTCCTCTTATTTCTTATTCCTAATATTAGCTTTATCAATTAACTGTTGGTGAGCCATTTGAATTTTTATTTCTATGTCATATTGATAATATTTAATTGGAGGCTGGTATTTTAAAAATAATGAAGGAATAGGTTGGTCAAAATGTAGTTGTATGGGTGCGAATCCAGTGGATTCATTTACACCCCAATTAATATAATTCTCTACATATTCTGTCTGCTTCACCCACCCCCTATTCTCATCCTTTAGGTAAGTCCTGTACAAATGGCCAAGCTCCCACATCATGCGTTCACAAGGGTTTGACTGTGGATTCCTAATGGAAGTGAGCATGTGTTTAATTTGTAGCTTTTCCACCCATCTTTTCCAGTCCTTAGATAGAAAAGGTGTTCCATGGTCTGTCAAAATAGATTTAGGCTTTCCTATCTTATCTAATACCCTGATTGTATGTCTGGTATTAGCCTGGGACATAGGGTGAGCAGAAACATTTCAAAAAGAGATCATAGGTGACCAAGAGATATATTTGCTTATTGAATGGAGGTAATGGTCCATAATAATTGATCCCCAAGATCTCATTGGAATTATAGATTTTAATACCTCACTATATTTTTGGTTCACTGGCTTAGTTTTAGGTATACCAGACAATCCTGGAGTGTTCTCAAGATATCTCTATACATGCCTAGCCAGTAAAACCAAGTTTCCATAGTATGTTCTGTTTTACAGGCACCATAGTGTCCATACAAACAGTGTATGTACTTTATGAATGGGGTGCATAACATTTTAGATATCACTACCCTCCACTCTACAGTATTCATATCAATTTCATATAACAAGACCTGATTTTCTATCTTATAAAGTATAAAATTCTTGGGCACATTCAAAACTTCCTCTCCCTTTAGGGCTCTTATGATTAAATTTAAATTGGGATCTTCAAACTGTAATTTGGGTAATTTTTCCAACTCATTCTCTACGTTACTGGCAGTTATTAGGTCGACATTCATAATATAGGCATCTTCTACAGATAGATGTTTTTGATCTGACACATGGATTCTGACTAAGTATGTCAGCCACTATGTTCTCAGATTCTTTGCAATACCTCACAGTGCAATTAAATTCCTGCAACAGCAGACTCTACCTAACTAGGTGACTGTTGGTTAAATAGCCATGGTTCAGAAATTTGAGGCTTTTATGGTCTGTGACCACTATCACCTCAGATATGAGAAGCATCTGTCAGAACTTCTGGAAGGCCCACACTATAGCTAGTGCTTTCTTCTCTGTTACTGTATAATTCAACTCCGGACCTTTTAGGAGTCAGCTGATAAAGTAGAGGATGCCTGGTTGACTATACTCCTGGATTTGGGATAACATTACCCTTAATGCAAAACCACTACTGTCAGTTTGAATGACAAATGGTTTATCAAAATCAGGGAAAGCCAAAATCATTTGCTCTAAAAACTCTGTTTTAATATTTTCAAACACTCTCCCCTGTTCCTTGGTCCACTTCCATTTTTCTTTTTTTCTGATTAGTTTCACAAAAGGTTCCATGTGGTCAGCAAATGTTTTGTAGAAATGGTGGTAAAAATTACAAACCTAAGAATGACCAAATTTGCTTTTTGTTAATAGGCCTAAGAAAGTTTTGAATTGCAGGGATCTTGTCCAGATGAGGTCTTATCCCATTACAACCTATGATATGACAGAGAAAGTCTACCTGGTTAGATACTAGGGTACTTTTCTTGAAGTTGATTTTTATCCCTTTTCGGAAGCACAACTGGAAAAACGTAGTGAGTTGTTGAAGATGTTCTTCAATGGTGGAAGATGTGATAATCACATCATCCACAATATATATATATAATTGTGCATTTAGTATATATATATATATATATATATATATATATATATATATATATATATATATATATATATATATATATATATATATATATATACCAAATGCACAATTACACATAAGTGGTGATCAATTAAATAATCAATAATATATGATATATAATGTAATGATTTTAATAAGACCATAAATAAATTATGAATTTATCAATTACATAACAGTGATAATATAAACTTTTTCATAAAACAACAAAATCCACAAACATGTATAAAAATGTTATTATAGTAATTCATAATCTATATTGTCAAAGAATTATTTAATTGAACTAGAAAATTAATACTTACCTTTATTATATCAATGTCGATCCATTTGTTTAATCTGAAAAATAGATTGGTATTAATATAAAACATCACTATTTGCAAATTGGGTGATTTTTTTTTTTGGGGGGGGGAATCTGAATTATGAATTATCCAAGTAATATTTTGTTTTATGAATAGGTTTATATAATATATAGGGTATATGAGCACAGACTTTCAGACAACCCATCACACTCCACTCTATCTAATAACACTGATACACTCTAGCACCTATATGCTGAAAAGATAAATAATCACCAATATATGTATTTCATGCTAAACCAGCAATCATCAATTGGTCCAGATTATCATCTCCTACACATATATACTATAAGTGTATTAAGATAGACAATCTTCATACTTTAATGGACAGGCTCCAATCTACTACACACTCCAACTCTTCAACTATCCATCCAATTGAAAATCTGATGATAGAATGATCGAAGACCACTCTGCTTACAATAAGATCAATATACCATTAATGATATACTTTTCAAAGGCAATAACCTATGCTGTAAACAATACAATAAATATTAATATTAATGTAAATATTAATGTACCATATATATTACTTTTTTATAATCTCCTTATATACATTCTAATGCAAATTTTTATATAATTCCACCTTTATTTTTCTAACAGTTTCAACTGGCCTGCAGTCTTCATCACAGCTTTGTATAAACTTTCTTCTTCCTTTTTACATTTATAAAAATCAATTATGAGTGTAAAAAGAAAAAAGAAAGTTATACAAAGCTTTGATGTAGACTGCAGAGCAGTTGAAACTGTTAAATCTAAAGAAGGAATTATATAAAATGTTGCATTAGAGTGTATATGAGGAGATTATAAAAAAGTAATATACATATGTATATAAAAAAATGCAAAAAAGTATAGGAGAAGATATAAGAATAATACTTCTAAGAAGAAGAAAAGGTACCATAAATAATGAAATAAATAAATAAAAAGTATAATTTAATATTAAGAAGAATTTAATATTAATGAATTTAAATGCATATAATATTAAACAATACTGTGAAAACAATAATAGTTTTATATTCATTGTAACCTTTAATACAACTAAAATAAAATGTTTAATCATTTAGAATTAACATCAGATTATGTAATCAATATTCAATATTAGCACATGTAAAACAGTCAATTCTATGATGCAATAATTTTTATCCATATGTAGTTAACAATAAATTTTTTATAAACATATCTTATTTATGAAAATCTGAGTTATTTTTATTTCGATTTGTAAATAAAATTTTGATTTAGTAATCTTAAAATAGTTTTATGATGCTCAGATTTAGTTAGTATTCATAACTGTGTATTAATATAATGATTAAGGAAAAAAGATATCTGGTAAAGAATGAATAAAAAGTAACTAACTATATATTAATGGCTGTCATGAGGACAAAGTAAAAATATTTTTTTCACCTGAGGATTGATAATCATTATTATATTATATTTAATCTTACATAATTTTACAACAAATACTATAGTTCTTAATATGATAAAATGGAAAGAAAATAAATTAAGTTCACAATATTTTCTAAGTTTTATGTAAACTTAATGGCATACAACAAGAGAGACGGATGATCAAAATAGTGTCAGAACTTTTGCATGTATATGAAGGGTAAATGCTAATTCATGGTGAATATGAGTTTACTTCATTAATCCTATATATAGAGCTTATTAAATTAGGTCAGGTGACATCTGACTTGATTTTTTTGTACTTCATTAATCAAATGAACCAATGCATTTTATTTTCAAGTTAACAACTGTTCTCCTTATTTCTCTTGCAGAATATAGTGAAACGAGATATATCTACATTACATTTAAATTTTGGTACTTAATTTTTTTTTGTAGATATATAATAATGAATTAAATGCACAGACATTCAAAAGGCACAAATAAAGAGTTATTAATTTATTAATAAATTTCATTTAAATACTGAAACAAAATAAGCTTAAAAAATTATAGAATCAAAGCAAAGATTATAATCTTTAAATAAATATAATAAAAAAACCTTTAATCTTAAAAATAATGAAGAGTTTTTAACAAAAATAAAATTACAAACAGGTCCTTAGGGCAAAATGATCATTAAAAAGATTACAAAATAGAAAAGAGTTAAGAGATAGAAACAAAAGACTTGTTTTTCCTGCCCAAAATATATACACAGACCACAGAGGAAAAATAGTCTTAACCACAGCACTAATGAACCAATAAAATACCTATACAAAATATGTCAGATGGATCAGAGCATTCCTAGATAAGACGCTTCAGGACTATAAAAGGAAAAATTCAAAAGAAATAATAAATTAAAAGATTAGAAATTTTGAATTTGTTTGCCATTGCTGAAAAGAAAAGAAACTTAAGAGTTATTGTCATTGTTACCAAAAATGTAATCTGTTTAATCATGCTTCCCTTGGATTGGCCGCTGAAGGCAGCTTCCATCTCCATGGATCCCAGAATTGAACCACTGGAACCATCTTCATAAAGTGTCGTAAGTCTTCATAAATCGTCATCATCCACAAGAAATGACCCTTGCATAAATTCAGGTCTTTATCACGAAGGAATGCACCCCAAAAAAGGAAAATATAGATTATAAAGAATAAAAGTGAATTATAAACTCTCTTTAATTTAAAATCTCTGAACTTTATTTTTCTTTAAATATGAACAATAGACTTCCTCTCTTGATCAAATCTGAACTTTATTTTTTATAAACTTTGCAATTTTAAAAGACTTATTTAAAATTTAAAATAATCTTCTTAAAATATGTATTATATTTTTTATTTATACTTAGTATAGGTCTGTTTATAAAAGGGTAGGAGTTTGCAATTTCAAACATAAATTTAAAGATAAAAGCAAACACGTATCATTATTTGTGGATTATTAGATTTTAAAAATAGGTCAAATATATTATTTGATGTAAAAATAAGTTGAATACAATGTATGATTTTAAAATAAGTTAAATACCCTAATCTAAATATATTTTTAATAAATTAAATTATTAAATTGATTTAAATTTAAGTTGGGTGCAGATGGCTGCTTAGACTTGTTTAAGTATATGTTAGTTTAAGGGGGTTTTGATTTCAAACTATTTGTTTATGGTTGTGTCAATGCTGGTGGAGGGATATATATAGATAGATGTTTATATCAATGAAATGTGAACTGTGTTTAGAATACAGGGCAATGTGCCCAACTGAATGCATGACCCAAAAGTGTAGTCATTGTGTTGCAATGTATGCAGATGTATTTCCTGTGACATCAATTTCCTTTAGGTCGATGGATAGGGACTATATGTTGGCAAAAGTTCCACTCTCCCTCCATGCGTAATGTGTCTCTTTGATATTTTATATATGTGATTCCTTCGTCAGACAGATGCACATTCCTGTACTGGACAATATCATACTCCAAATGCACATTCCTGACAGTGTTCTTTTGTGCTAACATCTTCATATTGCATTGATTGTGTCTATATCAAGAAGTGAGCATTGGTTTGACTCCGAGCTTGTATCCTGGAATCAAAGGTTTTGAAAATCTTAAGTGTGTAGTCTAGGTAGCATATCTGTGCTCAACATTCTAAGATTAAAAATTAAAGTTAAAAAAAAAAAAAGAAACCAAAAGTATTTTTTGTAGTAATTTATTTTTCAAATTTGCTGTTATATATATATATATCATAAATAATAAAAAAAAAAGCTTGTTTAGAGCTGTTATATATATATATATATATATATATATTGTAACGAGCATAGACGTTCGTTACATTGTTTTTTTTTTTAAATTTATTAAACATGAAAGTAAATTAAAAAGTTCGCATTTAAAAATTTTCTTTAAGAATTAAAAATTGAAATTAAATATCATCTTAAACTCTTATATATTAATTAAATCGCACAGATAATGAAAAATTATTAAAATAAAAATTTATTAAAGAAAAAGTATTTTAAAACTAAATTTTAAAAAGATTTGGAGATAAAATTATATCTTTAAATTTATCTTTAAATATATTGTTGATTTGGAAAACAGGTTAATTAATCAGAAATGGAAATGATTGTTAATTAGTTAAATGTAAACCAGCCTTGGGCATTTAAAATGTAAAAACATCAGTCAGATAGGAAAACAATAGAAACTTTCAGCAAATGAAATAAATCCATTGGGAAATCGGACCGCAGCGAAAGGACCATCGCATCGGTGACGTAATGTAAATTCAATCCTACACATTAATATAAAAAGGTCAAGTTTGGAAATTATTAGTTAGTGAGTTTGATTATTTACGATGTGACAGATATGTGTTAGTGCGGAAGTGAAGGAGAAGGGATTGAAAAGGACTCACGTTCAATCCCTTCAGTTGTTATAAAATGGAAAAATGAAACATTGCTTTTCTTATATTCAGAGGACCACAGGATCATCGGGAAATTTAACGCTGGATTTCAAACGGCAAGCAACTATTAAAGATGAACATTTCTAAAACCGTAAGAACTTTATAAAATATCACGAACAATATTATTTTGAAAACACTAAGAACTTTAAATTTTAAACTTTCCTAGTAATTTAATTGTTACAAATAGAATCCTATCTGACCAAACTAAATTCTTTATTAATAGTGTTATTTGATGTATTTTTTTTTTATTTATGTAAATCATTTCCATTTATTTATTTTTTGTTCTTTAAGTTTTTATCTTGATTTTGTTTTTTGTTGTTTTTCGTTAAATTAATTATATAAATGTTAAACTGAAGTCGGGCCTGAATGGCTGTATAGATTTGTAAAGTTATATTAGGGGAGGGTAATCTTAGGTTATTTGTGTCGTTGTTAGATTGGGTCAATGGATTGGATATATTGATGTAGTTAGTAGATGTAATCAGAGATTCGCTACTGGCAGAATCGCTTCATACGCCGCACTCTCCCGTTTTGCCTATGGAAGGAATTATAAGACACAGAGCGCAGTTCCTTTCTATGGAGTTTTTTTTTTATTGTTCTTCTCGTTGGATAGAAGTAATATTCCTATCTACTGAGAGTCAATATCTTCTCTTAATCTTTTTTTGGTGCTGCCGTATTCCGTATTACATTGAATACATCGATGTATCAGATGGATTGATGCCAGTTTGACTGCGAATTTTAGCCTAAGGTTAAATAGGGATAGAATATTTTATTTTCAAATGCAAATCTATGTGGTCTATTCATACTTGACCCTAAATAAAAATGCATTAAATTTAAGTTGTTTATAGACGCTTGCATGGATTGTTTATCGGTTAACTATGTTTTGCGTTTTCATATTTGATCAAAATATATAGACATTCGATAAATAATGATACCTTACGGTGAGTATCTAAAATGTATTTATTCGGATGTCTTTTAAGTTATTGGTGACAATGCAAGTATCTTATGATGAATACTATTGGGTTACGTACAAATTTCCCTCCGCAATTGTCAGTAATCAATAATTTTGTATTTTGATCGTTTATGTTTACTTCGAAATGTTTTTGACCGTGAAATCTATGTAACCAATCTATATTCAACATGATAAATAAGCTTTCCTAAATTTATCTGTGCGAACTTAATTAAAAATGTAAAATTAGAATATAATAGTAATTAAAGGTAAATTAAAGTCAAAAATCAAAGTTAAAAATAATGTTAAATGTTAAAATGTAAAACTAATACTAAAATAATTTTAAATCTTATATATATGTGCATAAATAAATGTTTGTAAGCTAATTACTGGCAGTGGCTTATTTTATTTATTTATTTAATATTGAAATATAATTGGATAAGATATTATATTATTTAATCTCTGCTATTCCACTGAGCTAGTGACATGGGCTAACGACCGGAATCAAAATAAAAAAAAATAAATTTTTTATTCTTACGTATCTGCCTACTTTATAAATTTTTCTAGGTTCAAATGCCTAGATGGCGCCCCGTAGTGCAGTTGACGTAAGTCGCCTTCTCCCCGGATCGTTACAATGGTGAACCAACTCGGGCCGATCTTTAATAAACCACAAATACCCTGAGCAAATTTTGTCAAAATGAAATATTTTTATCTGTTTACATAAAGTCGTATACTTTAAATCCGATAAAAGCACTGCCAGAAAGAAATAGCACATATATTAAAAACCAACGGAAAGATATAAAAAATTTTAAAACTAATTTTTGTTAAAAAAAAAAAAAAAAAAAAAGTCAAAAGGTTGCAATAAATATGTTTTTTTTTGTTGTTGATATATATTACGCTTTAACGTGTATAGGCGCACAGCCCCGTAAGTTTATGATCGAAATGTGGTGCCTTACAATGAGTACCTTTGGGAATTACTTCAGTGTAACCCTATTTAAGCATTTTAATCAGTCATAAATAAGTTGGTGGTATTTATAATTGTGCTGCAAATATACACGCATAAACCCATTATCTTTCAAAATATATTTACTTCAATGCAACCTTCCTAAATAATTTAAATAATTTGCTTGTCATGCCATGAGTAAAAATAAAATGTATAAAATAAAATAGAATTCTCGGGGGGAGGAGGTGTAAACGTAAATGGTCCTTAGGTAAGCGATAGTCAACATTTTCTTTTTTTTTTTGTATATAGTCTTTTTGTAAAATTATTAACCGGATGTTTTGTAAATGTCTTCGTCAATCATGTACCGTAATTACTAACCCTAAGTAAAATATTTTTTTTTTTTGATCATTTTTTTTAAGTAACTTTACTGATATGTAACGAGCATAGACGTTCGTTACATTGTTTTTTTTTTTAAATTTATTAAACATGAAAGTAAATTAAAAAGTTCGCATTTAAAAATTTTCTTTAAGAATTAAAAATTGAAATTAAATATCATCTTAAACTCTTATATATTAATTAAATCGCACAGATAATGAAAAATTATTAAAATAAAAATTTATTAAAGAAAAAGTATTTTAAAACTAAATTTTAAAAAGATTTGGAGATAAAATTATATCTTTAAATTTATCTTTAAATATATTGTTGATTTGGAAAACAGGTTAATTAATCAGAAATGGAAATGATTGTTAATTAGTTAAATGTAAACCAGCCTTGGGCATTTAAAATGTAAAAACATCAGTCAGATAGGAAAACAATAGAAACTTTCAGCAAATGAAATAAATCCATTGGGAAATCGGACCGCAGCGAAAGGACCATCGCATCGGTGACGTAATGTAAATTCAATCCTACACATTAATATAAAAAGGTCAAGTTTGGAAATTATTAGTTAGTGAGTTTGATTATTTACGATGTGACAGATATGTGTTAGTGCGGAAGTGAAGGAGAAGGGATTGAAAAGGACTCACGTTCAATCCCTTCAGTTGTTATAAAATGGAAAAATGAAACATTGCTTTTCTTATATTCAGAGGACCACAGGATCATCGGGAAATTTAATGCTGGATTTCAAACGGCAAGCAACTATTAAAGATGAACATTTCTAAAACCGTAAGAACTTTATAAAATATCACGAACAATATTATTTTGAAAACACTAAGAACTTTAAATTTTAAACTTTCCTAGTAATTTAATTGTTACAAATAGAATCCTATCTGACCAAACTAAATTCTTTATTAATAGTGTTATTTGATGTATTTTTTTTTCTTATTTATGTAAATCATTGCCATTTATTTATTTTTTGTTCTTTAAGTTTTTATCTTGATTTTGTTTTTTGTTGTTTTTCGTTAAATTAATTATATAAATGTTAAACTGAAGTCGGGCGTGAATGGCTGTATAGATTTGTAAAGTTATATTAGGGGAGGGTAATCTTAGGTTATTTGTGTCATTGTTAGATTGGGTCAATGGATTGGATATATTGATGTAGTTAGTAGATGTAATCGGAGATTCGCTACTGGCAGAATCGCTTCATACGCCGCACTCTCCCGTTTTGCCTATGGAAGGAATTATAAGACGCAGAGCGCAGTTCCTTTCTATGGAGTTTTTTTTTTTATTGTTCTTCTCGTTGGATAGAAGTAATATTCCTATCTACTGAGAGTCAATATCTTCTCTTAATCTTTTTTTGGTGCTGCCATATTCCGTATTACATTGAATACATCGATGTATCAGATAGATTGATGCCAGTTTGACTGCGAATTTTAGCCTAAGGTTAAATAGGGATAGAATATTTTATTTTCAAATGCAAATCTATGTGGTCTATTCATACTTGACCCTAAATAAAAATGCATTAAATTTAAGTTGTTTATAGACGCTTGCATGGATTGTTTATCGGTTAACTATGTTTTGCGTTTTCATATTTGATCAAAATATATAGACATTCGATAAATAATGATACCTTACAGTGAGTATCTAAAATGTATTTATTCGGATGTCTTTTAAGTTATTGGTAACAATGCAAGTATCTTATGATGAATACTATTGGGTTACGTACAAATTTCCCTCCGCAATTGTCAGTAATCAATAATTTTGTATTTTGATCGTTTATGTTTACTTCGAAATGTTTTTGACCGTGAAATCTATGTAACCGATCTATATTCAACATGATAAACAAGCTTTCCTAAATTTATCTGTGCGAACTTAATTAAAAATGTAAAATTAGAATATAATAGTAATTAAAGGTAAATTAAAGTCAAAAATCAAAGTTAAAAATAATGTTAAATGTTAAAATGTAAAACTAATACTAAAATAATTTTAAATCTTATATATATGTGCATAAATAAATGTTTGTATGCTAATTACTGGCAGTGGCTTATTTTATTTATTTATTTAATATTGAAATATAATTGGATAAGATATTATATTATTTAATCTCTGCTATTCCACTGAGCTAGTGACATGGGCTAACGACCGGAATCAAAATAAAAAAAAAATTTTTTTTTTCTTACGTATCTGCCTACTTTATAAATTTTTCTAGGTTCAAATGCCTAGATGGCGCCCCGTAGTGCAGTTTACATTAAGTCGCTTTCTCCAGATCATTACAATATATATATATATATAACCCTGCTACTCTTTGAGCTATTGGCAAGGGATAATGGTCAAAAAAATAATATGCAATTAGATCTTCAGATGTATCTGCCTACTATATAAATTTTCCAGGTTTTATTAGCCTGGTGGCACCCTGTATGGCAGATACGGTAAGACTCTGATTTTCCCTGACCATTATAATAGTTATTTATTTAGATAGGACATTACACACAGACTCATATATATATATATATATATATATGTTGAATTAAGCATTAAAAGCCTAAAACTAAACTAGTCAACAAAATATTTAAAATTACTTCCAATTTCAAAAGTAAACCAGATTAGGTAAAGAAAATAAACTCTATAACAAAACCATTAATTTCACTGATAAAAGCAGAATTTATGATTCTGAAGCAATTAATGTATTTAGAGTTCTTTTTAATATTAAGTGTGTGTGGGTTATAATTGGTAATTATGGGTAATTCTTAGTGTATATTTGGTAGTAAGTTTTCAGTCTTTTGGACTTGAGAAGTCTGCTTTTATCAATGAAATCAATAGTTGTATTACAGCTTTAATTACTTTGGCTAGTCTAGCTTACTTTTGAAGTTGAGGTAATTTTAATTATGTTAAATTAAATATTTTCATGGATTGTTATTGTAATATAAAATGGAAATAAAAAGATTATATCCATGTGATAAAAATAACATTTGCCTTTTAATGTTTATAATCTCTTTATTGCTATTCTTTATTATTACAATTCATGAAAATATTTAATTCAACATATACAATTCTATGTAGAAATTAAAATATTATTTGTGGAATGTGAAGAAAGCTATTATTTTTTCACATTTTTACACCTATAAAATAGTTTTCATGATTTAAATCCATTTAACAACTTGGATTTGAACTAAAGAAGATCTGCTTTTACTTCAAAATAAAACCCCAACAAAAGAGCTAGTATAGGTTAATGAAGAAAAGTTGTTTAGCCAGGGGGGAATTGTTAATTAGTAATAATTGATAGTTTCCTGGCAACAACAAAAGGAAAATGTTACCTCTGTTTATATGAAGATAATCTCTTTATTTCTATTCTTTATTATATAGAAAAAATATATAGACTAACTAAAGAAAATATATACTAAGAAATAAAATAGAAACATAATTACTTGTAAAGGAATTTAATATATGAACCCTTTCAATGAGATAAGTTAAGGCAGTTGCATCTCACTATAGTCAGATTTAAGGTCGTCATATAGGATGTCACAAATGATGTAATTTAATTTTGATATAAAATTATATCTGATCCAAATAAATAATTTATTATTAATAAATTATTATATCTAAACCACATCAAATCAATTTTCACCTTAATTGACTTAACCATTATGCTCAGATTTTGAACTCAGGGAAGTTTAACAATTGACTCTCTTCAGGGATTCCTATCAATGTACTAGAGTAATAATAATAATAATAAATCTCACTAATTCTTTAAAATTGGTTTTATGAAGTTAATATAATAATCAATAAAGATTATTATATTAAATGTTTGTTCTTATCTTATAAAATCAAATAAATAAAAAAAATAAAATTAAAGACTTCATTTAGTTTAATATAAAATATAATAATTATTTATTTATATATCTACTACCTTATATTAAAAATATAAATATATTCTATTTACTCATGGTAGATATATTTTTTAACTTACAACACTACATGATTTTATAATTATATAAAATATAAGTATTAAGACTATTATATTAACACTATTATATAATAATTAAATTATACAAATAATAATCCAATTATTGTTATATAGTGTTTTCATTCATTAATATGACTGTATGTAATTTGTTTATTAATATAAAAATATATATTTCATATCAATGTTAGTCATTTATCTACTTATCATACATAATGGTTGTTAGACTATTTGGATTAGTACAAACAAAGTAGTGCCATGTCATAAAAAATAATAGTATGTGAATTGAAAAATAATTTAATTTCTTACCTCTAAGTTCACTCTATCCCTTTTATTTTTATATGCCTTTCCCATGTTAATATTTCCTAACCTATATTTAAATTTTTATTAATTATAAATAAAAACAAAAATATTTTAAATTATTAATTCTCTCTTCTTATTCATTTCTTTAATGAAATGAATTCGATAATAAAGGAAATGAGATTAATGTTTCCCAATTATAATTTTTAAAAATTAAATGGTATTTATAAAAGTTAATGCAATAGTTGTAGATGTTCCTGGAATTCACAAATGAAAATCCTTTGAAGATACAATTCTTAATTTCTTAGTTGTTATACATTAAAGAAAATAATATGAGATCTCAAGTTGATGTTTAGTTTCCTCCTTGCATGTAAATAGCATCTTCTTTTATACCCAGTTCTTTTATTAACAATTATAATTCCATTTTGAAGATATAGCTTCTATATAATTTTAAAGGCATTTCACAAAAGTTGTTATTCATATATATATATATTTGTCTAGACAAGCGTATTTTATATATCCTACAATAAATTGGTGTTTTACTCACTTTGCATTTTTCTTATAATGTAAAGTACATTAATTTCATTTAATTGAAATTTTTATAAAAATGTTCTTTTTAAAATGATATTTACATTTAGAACTCCAACTAGAACAATCTTTATATAATATGAAAATATATTCAAATTAAGTAATTTAGAAATTACTTTTCTTTAAGAATATTAGAAATTTATTCTAATAAATATTAAATCGGTCAAAATATAGATTTTATCCTATCCACTGTTTTTTTAAATCAAACCCAGTATAAGTCTTTGTGAGGATATAGCTGAAAGAATGGAATCTTTTTATCTTCTAAAAAAAATTGAATTTTTTTATATATAGTTGCATGAACTTGCTGAAGCATATCATATTATATATTGTTACATTACAATTCTATATTAAATCATTAAGTTAATTTCATTTCTTTTAATCCGATAAACTGCATGTGAACCTAGAGGTCATCACCTTGTCACCTGTCTTTTATTAATGAATTAGTATCTCAACAATGATTTTTCATTTTAAAGAATAAAAAATACTAATTTACTAAATTACATATTTATTTTCATAAATATAATAGAAATAAAAATATAATGTATACATATTGATTATATGTATGTGTGAGTAAATATATATATTCCTACAATATATATATATATATATATTCTGGGATCATTTCTAAGCAAATGTAAACAAATGATGTAACTATAATGCATTGTTTTATTGATGTGTTATATATATATATATACATGATGGATAATTACTGTGTCCAATATGTGTAACAGAAAATATGTTTCTTCAAATGCTGATGTGATGTGATGCACTATGGTTTCTCCTTTCTCAGAATCAGGAATCTCTGTCACTATACCCAGAGAAACCTGTTATCCACCTTATCTTCCTTTTCCATTTCCCACCCTAAGTTTTTCCCTTATTCTTCTCTATCATGTTGCATCCCATTTCCACAACACCATCTTTGTTCACTCTACAGGCTTTATATCTAAATCTTGATTATTTTTTCCAAACCTTTCATAAAAATCAAAAACTCACTTTCTGTAAATCACTTTGTTTACATTTATTTTCCACAACTTCATTAATTGTACCCTTTTTGTTTGTAGACATTTACATTTAATTAAAAGATATCTAATATTTTCTATTCCTTTCTTACATATCTTGCCAACTAAATCACCCATATTTTTCCTTTTATGAGTACATTCTCTTGTCGATAATGATCCTGTTCAAGACTTAAGTAGTAAACTACTTTCCTTGCTATTATCATAAATTAACTCACACCTAATATTCTGTTTACTTCTATATATATATTTAAACTTATTTTATTCTCCATACTAGTTCTCCATCTCTCCAACTTTTTAATTTTTATTAATGCATCTATTTTTCTAGGCCATTCCTTGCCACCATAACACTCAACAATTCTCCTAATACCTTTTGTATAAGTATATTGACATAAAGTCTTTATCCAAATATTCTGCATACCATACTATCTTTCTCACCCATCTTACTGCCTGTCCTTCACTCATAACTCAATTAAATATTATTTTGGCTATTCTCTAATTATCCCTAAATTGCAATCTACCAAACATTTTCATTTTGGTTTTTGCATCTCTCATATAGAAACTTGACTATCCCATTTCTCCTCAATTGCCTCCTTTGTTGTTCACACATCTGCATCTAATGCATGTTTTCCTACTTTTCTTTGTACTTTTTCTAAGTAATCTAACACTTCTTTACTAATACATAATGCATCATTACCATAAGTTAACCCTGCTACTGTTACTCCCTTCCATACAATTCTAGCTACATTATATTTATTATATGAAAACACTATTAATTTTTTTATCAGTCCCTTTTTTTCTTTGCTTCATTTATCAATTTTTTCTCCCATTCATCCAATTAATTTGTCTGATTACTTAAGACAATTCCCAAATAGTTCTACCTATTCCCACATTATCTTTATATACCCCAATAAAAATTATTTCTCTTCTCTTTCCCCAGCATTTATCATCATTACTTTTGATTTCTTGTTACTAAATTTAACCCCATCTTTTTACTGCCCCTTGTGCATGTCCTCACCATAACTTCCATATCTTCCCAACTTTCTGTACATAAGAAGATAACAGCAAATAAAAGACCTGATAATGTATATATTCCCTTGCCATTTATTAATGGTGTCTCTACCCCTCTTCCTAGTCTTTCTATTGCTCTCTCCATTTCTCTCAAATATAATAAAAACAAAATAGGTGGCATAGGGCATCCTTACCTTAGTCCTATTCCATTTTTAACTTTAACTGATTCCATATTTCCTAATTGTGTTTGATAATTTTTCTCCAATAAGCATTGTCATTATGCTACAAGGTTTATACACAATTTTGTTTTGAATCATTTCAGCCAAAACAATGAATGTTAAATCACCTGAGATATTTATCGACAAGAATAATTCTGCTCTGTAAATTAAAATATTAGTCAGTCTAAGTAAATTTGCGTTAAATATATTAGAAAATCAAACATTTATTTCCCTAGGTAATTCTCTACATAAAATCTTAAGGATTGTATAAAAAGTGTCATATTGCAAAAGTAATAAGGAAACACTATAGCTAGAGAACAGTTTATTTTTTTTAATTTTAATAGCGCTTGGAGAATCGTGTATTTATAAAATCGCGAATGTGAGAAATTCACGATTTTATAAATATATATTGCATTTTTTATTTATACAAGATTTTTAATAGATTACCATTTATAGAAGTTATTGAACTCTAATTATTAAATACTTTAGAATACCGTATATAAGGGGTTTATGGCATACGAATGGTATGTTTGCTTGTCATTCCAATTGTATGGACTCAATCTTCATCAAATAAAACTTAAAATTTTTTCAGATTTTAAATGAGCTTAAAATTTTTATCAAACGTTCGCAATCGGTACAACCAGTCGTGCAAAATAGACCATTGTATGGTTATCTAGTTATTCTTATTTAGTTAGAAAATAATAATGAAAAATCATTAAAATCATAATTATCTCATATTTAGAACATTTGTGAGCAACTCTTTTTCCTTTACAACGTTAGAGAGATCTTTGTTTTATTAGTTGTTAATTTAAGGCAGTTTTATCATATAGATATATGAGGAATGCCTATATTTCAAATATTTATAAATATATATAAATTTTGACTCGTATGATTCATTTAAAAATTATGTATTTGCACACATTTTTATTTAAAACTTGAATTATAGTAATAAATTCAACAAATAAATCAATCAAATATTTACATTAATAAAATACCTGTTTCGCAATAGTTTATCATCAATGCATGATTAACTTACCAGTTAACTTTAAATTTCAGATATTTAAAAACGTTTGACAATTTATCTTTTTATACCTGCTCAATACTTTGTTCTTTGTCCAATTATGTCTATCATATTTTTTATAGAAATAGATCTGAATAGATCTTAATAACCTGGTTTAAAATAGGTCTTAATAACATCATTAAACTATATTATATAAATCTGCAATCTGATAAACAAACCTTGCAGCTATAATTTTTGACAAGATTATTTTTTAAAAAATTACATAAAAATATTAAAATAATATTATTATTATTATTATTATTATTATTATTATTATTAGTAGTAGTAGTAGTAGTAGTAGTAGTAGTAGCATTATTATTATTATTATTATTATTATTATTATTATTATTACAGCAACTATTTGAATTTAGATTGTAATATTATATGCAAAAAAAAAACAGGCTAATAATTAACATTCTTATCAAGTTCTTTACTAAAATCTTTTTGTTGAAGTTAACATTTTTCAGTTCTCTTTTGATTCTTTTTCCTTTTACTTATTTGGAATTGTTTATTCTGCAGATTTAGTTGTTTTTTTTCCCTTTTGTTTTTCTTTAGCTTGCCTGTACTGTATTTAAATTCACATCAAGATCCATCCATGCACATCCAACACTTTTCTTAATAAGAGAATGCTTCTATTTGATAGATCTTTGACAAACAAATATATAGCACAGGGTAACTACTTTTTGGCAATGACAGGTTAAGTTCAGTCTTACATTTCAGGTTTTGGGTAGATGCTCTCAGGATAATTAACTGGAACTACATCATGTCTAGACCAAAGAACATACATGGATTAAGCAATGCATCTCAGTTAAAATTTTGCAACATGTAATATTATTCATGATACAGAATATATAAAATCGGTAGTAAGATTATCAGACTAGCACATGGTTTTTCTTGAAATGCATCATCCAGCAGTCATAACAAATATATTTTAGACAATTCTGAGTGATGGAAATGAATATAATAAAATATTTAATGACCTTTTTAATAAGAAAACCTGACCATTGTCTAAGGAATATCTGCCATTTTACTTTATCTTGTTTTTTGAATACACTGCCTAATCTGATTACATTTCAAATTTATAAACTATTTAATCTAATTAGATTTCTTTCGATAACAATTTCTAAGAGCAATTCATCTTTACTAGATAACTCCCTCTTACTAATAAAAAATCCTACACATCCACAAACATAGCATTATTTGTCTCACATAATTTTTTCATTCTCTCATTTATAAAACATGCCCTATTCTCAAATCTTGGTAGTAATATAACTATTTATATACTTCCTTTAATCTTATTCAAGTTATTAACCAATTCTTTGTACTATGATGGATCTGACAAATTATTTGTCCCTACCATAACATAAATATTACTTTATCTTTAACATCCTTAATTCTAGCTCCAGGCAAACATATTCTTATATACCTTATTTTCCTAGCAATTACATCTCCACACCCTCTAATTAGTGAGATTCCTATCAGAACTGTCTCATAGTTTACTTTCCCTACTTCATTCATAACATTCTCTTTCACCTTCCTGATTTCCTGATTTAGTTCTTCATTATCATTTCTATATGTTAATTCCTTGATCTTCTCACACTTCATCTCTAATGATTTAAATTTTACTTCTACATCCTTTACCTTTTTCTCTCTCTTACTTATTTTTTTGGATAACTATCTCCATTGCACTACTTATTTTGTCATCCATATCTCTTGTCACTCCCCTAAATACATACTCTATTCTATCTTCCTCAACTACATTTTCCTCCATTTCTTCTCACTTATTCTTTAAACTATCCACACTTAGAAACCATTTTTTCACTTCTTTTATGACAATATTTTATCACAATTTTATGGATGTGATGTGATGCGATGTACTATGGCTTCTCCTGATAGCTACTGACATCTAGAATGTTTAATTAAAACTAAAATATTTTTAATTACAATTAATTAAAGCCTTTTAAAAAAAATAAAATTTCAGCACTAATGAAAGGTTTGTATGAAAATGACTAAAGAAATTAAAGACTAACTCAAAATTAATATTATGATGTAATTGTGTGTTTGTAACATTGACAAAAATATTCATATGAAATAAAAAATGGTTAATTAGTTACAATAAAATTTCTATATCCATATTCAAAAATATATACTTGTACTTTTTGTGTGCTTAGGTGATACATATTGACATTGTAAATAAAGTCTACTAGTAAAATATAATACAGATAGTGCATGAACAAATTTCTCTAGTTAGTATTTAACACACTAGAAAATTTGCATACATCATGCACTCATTTGAGTGTCATTGTTATTAATATATGCTAATAAATAGAATTATGCAGGAACAGACTAGTATAAAACCTTGCAGATATATATGATATATGTGTGTGATTGTTAGTCAGTAATTTTATTCCATGTTGCCCTTAGTCTACAATTTGTAATGGCAGCAAGCAAAGTGTAGAATCATCATATGGAGTCAATATGCATATTGTATGTGTATAAGAAATCTAATAAATAGTAGGACAAGTAAACAAAAACTAGTTAATTTGTGGTACATGTTGAGAAGTAAATTAGCTAACTAGAAGAAATTGCAAAGTATTTTTTAAGAACTGTTAATTCTTTTATTTATATATGTTTTCTTTTGGCAAGTGAATAAACTTATTTATTAAGTTTAATTTGTGTAGAGTTTTATTTAATAAACCTTATTGAGATTATGCAGCTGGTATTGTTAAAAATACCTCTGGGACATAGCAGAATGGTACAGATGTAGAAAAACCTGTGCAATCAGATAGAATGGCACAGATTGACAATGGAAAAACCTGTCCAAAAATAGTATTGTGTAAAGCTTTAGCAATTCCTTATGCGGGAAATAGCCCGATTAAGAAATTGGTAATGTATATAACATTAGTAAAATTTCATGCAACTAAGCAAAATGACACTACTAAATAATAATATTATTCATAAATTTGCTATTTATACTGCAGTGGGTCAGAAAATGTATATTAAATATATTAAAAGACACACATTTATCAATAAAATTGATGAATCAAAAGTTACAGTTGTGATGCTTATGTGGTTTTTAGAGGAAGAGGTCCTGCAAGTAGGGAAACTAACTCTGTGATCAAAATCACCTGAAAAAATACCATATCAGGATTTTAAAGAAGATATTAATGGCTTATTTAAATCAGCAATTCTAAATGGATGACATGCTTTAAATTCACAAATAGATGGCAGCTATCTCAAGAATCAAGACTATGATATGGCATTAAGGGTATCATCTAAAAAATGTAATTTTAATGCTAAGCTAAATGGTATACTTTTGAAACAATTTCTATGGGAAATGGCAAATAATAAGTTTAGGAAGATCTACTGAGTGATCTGGATTTAAATTACAAGCAAAGGACTGAAAAATGTATAGCACAGGAAGTTGTATTGGGGGAAAATGATATGGAATTTCAAATTATCACACACTCCAATAAAATCCCTATAGTTGATAAACAAAACAATAATTGACACATCAAACCACAGGAGCATTAAGAATGTTTTAATGTTATTGCTGTGACAAGAAATGCGACATGAAAAAAAAATTGTAAATATAAAAAGGAAAAATGTGTTTATAAATCAATTGGACATTTATCACATGTATGATGGAATAAAGACAAAAATATTTAACCAAGCTAAGTTTGTATTATAAATCATATCTTGCTGGATGTTAATATTTGTGAACAGAAAATTAAAATGGAAATAGATAGTAGAGCTGGATTAGCACTTATGCCATAGAATGAGTGGTCATAAATTAGTAGAAAGTATAAAAGAAAATTGATGCTCAAGAAAACTTTTGTAGTAGTTACAGATGTAAATGGTAATAAAATAGGAATACATGACAACATTACAGTATTGGTTAAAATTAACTCAAAAATGAAACTCCTACAACTTTTTATAGTTAAAAAGATTTTAATTTTATATTGGGTAGAAATATCATTAAAAGAGTGCACCTGGAGTCAGAGGTCCATAAAAAGTATCCACAATTATTTGAGTCAGGATTTTCAGAATTGATAATACAGTATGTTGATGTTGAAATTGTGAAAGATTCTCAGTCAATTTGTGTAAAATTTGCAAAAAGCCATTTGGTTTCAAGCTCAAGGTAGAAGAGACTATTAGTGATTTGGTGAATACTGCCATTTTAAGACTAGTGAAAAAATTATCATAGGCTACATCAGGGGTCCCCAACCTTTTTGCACTTAAGAGCACATTCTATACTACTGGCCAGGCAGTGGGCACCATTTATTTTTTTCAACCAGATGGTGGGCACAATTTATTTTTTCAATGTAAATTTATAGTTGGATATTGTTAATAATACACAAAATGTACAAAAAAATATTTATTTCAAAAATAAAATTTTAACATATAATTAACGTTTATATTTTTACGCTGTAAAAGTATAATATGCCCTCCAATTTGATTACAATATAATACAATAATTTATAACAAATTTTAAAAATTAAATTTATTTGTATCAGATAAATATTTTTTTATCTTGTTCTAATAGTGGCAGGCACACAAATAATGGTCTGCGGGTGCCATGGTGCCCACGGGCATAGGGTTGGGGACCCCTGGCCTACATCATAGTTAAAATGAATTGGATGGAACTACTTATCTATGCAGAGACTATCACATAACACTAAATAGATATATTAATAAGACAGTTTACCCCATTCCAATTGTTATGAGATATTATCATTATGGCAAAACATCTCTCATTTTGAAAATATTGATTTAAAGTTCACTTTTCACCAAATTATAATAATGGATAGAATCACAGAATTGGTTACCATTAGTACTCACCTGGAGTTATTCAAATGTAACAAGATACCTTATGGATTGTAACAAAGACATTTCAGGCCAAAATGGATAACTTATTTCAAGAGATAGAAGGAGTTATTCCTTATTTAGATGATATTTTAATTACTGCAAAAACAGAGCATGATTTGGCAAGGTGCATGTTTGAAGTTGGTTCTACACTTGCAAAAATTGGTGTAAAGTTAAAGACTTAAAAATGTATTTTGACTTCAAAATGTATTTGGGCTGTCTCTGAAATAATGTTTCTGGGGTGTTATTAATAAAAAAGGAAATATCCAAACCTAGAAAAAGTCAAGTGATTAAAAATGCTGCAAAACTAAAGAATATAAAACATTTACAGGTGCTTTTAGGCCTATTTAATTTTTTTTAATGTTTTCTGAAAATCGCATGTGGTGAGATTTTATATCAATTGCTTAAAAAGGTCTAGTAATGGATATAGAATAAAGTGTATGATAAAGCCTTTTAGGAAGCAAAAGACTTGTTAAATTCCAGTGAACTCCTATTACACTGTTGTAATGAACAGGAAGTGATAGTAATAGCAGATGCTTCAGAATATGGAATGGGAGCTGCCATTTCACACTATTGCTATGAAGGAGAATGTTCAATAGTTTACATACCAAGAACACTAACAGATATGGGAAAAAACTATACTCAGCATTATAAAAAAGTCTGCCCTTAGTCTTTGTTATTAAAAAGTTCCATCAATATGTATACAGATATAAATTTAAAAATTTGCACAGACTATCACTCATTGTTAGGAATATTTGGGAACTGTAAGACACTTCCAAACATACAATATGGCATATGATTTATTGAATTAATTTATTAGCTGCTTATGATTACAAAATCACCCAGCAGAATTGTTAATGTGGGAATTTTTTGCATGCATGTTTCAGTGTTATTACCATGTAAAAGTGTGATTGGAGTAAACCTTATTAATTGCAAAAATTTTACAGTCTGTGAATTAGTATAGATATGAGACATTTTAAGAAAAAAATGGTTTCTAGGAGTAATATTAAAAGTATTGTCTAGTCAAGTGAGATTAAAACAATTGGATAATGGAATTCAATTAAAAAAGCACTTTAACCATTTATGGATTCATCAGATGTAGCCATCAGAATTTGAGAATGCCAAAATAAATCAGTGAGTAACAAAGTGAACACTTGGCTAAAGAAGAAGAGGGTACTAACATATCTTTAATGGCTCAAAATAATGAAACATCCATTGATAATCAGACAGAGATAATAGATTTAGCTGTAGCCAATAACCAAGAAAATGTACTTGTGGAGAATTTATCTCTCAAAAAATTTTAAACAAGAAAGAAAACTGCACATGAGAAAGAATGACCTATATCACCACTGAGATAGTTGTGAGTTTATAGAAAACCTATGAAAATGCAAGACTACATTTGTGACTAACAGGATTATTTTCTAGAGTGAGGAGAGGAGGATAATGATATCGTAGTTATGTATTATATATTGATTTTGTAACTAAAGTTTATTAGTAAATTAAAATAATCATAATATAGACAGTACATGAATTAATTACTAGTTATTATTTATCACACTAGAAAATTTACAAGCATCATACACACATTTGAATGCCATTAATATTAATATATACTAATGAGAATATATTTATACAGGATCAGATTAGTACAAAAAACAATCTTACAGATGTCTGTGATATGTGTATGTAGCTTTTAGTTAGTAATTTTGTTTCATGTTGCCCTTAGTCTATAGTTTGTAGTGGCAATAAGCAAAATATAGAATCATCATATGTAGCAGTTATGCATATTGCATTTGTATATGAAATCCAGTAAATGGTGGCACAAGTAAACAAGGACTAGTTAAATTTGTGGTACATGATGAGAAATAAATCACCAAAGCAGAAGTTTATTATGGACTGTAGTAGAACTTATAAAATAATTTCTAAGAACTGTTATTTTTTTAATTTATATATGTTTTCTTTTGGCAATGAATAAACTTGTTGAAGCTAAACAAAGATAAATAAAATAAAATTCATATATTTAGAAAGACATACATTTTATGTGTATATTAAATTCTTGATACCATAACAACCAATTTGCTTCTTTCCCACTATCCTTGTATTTATAACTCTGTGAAAAACAAAACAATAAAGCATTAACATATTAAGATATTAATATAATTAAAAGCCAATCTTTGACAATGTCTCATTAAAGCAGAAATGATTAAAGTTCATATACAGTATTGTAGATACATAATTTTAAATTCATTTAAAAATTAACATTTTACCTGATTAATGTTTTCTACCTAATAATTGAAATCCATTTCCAATTTCTAGAAGTAGAAATTTTATGAGTTTTTGTGTATTACTAGGTAACTAGATGTCAAAAACTAAAATTTCAAAGAAAAGAATCTTCATCCAATAAAAATTAAAAAAGCAAACCCAGATGATACTGTTCAGAGTTGAAAGACGCTAGCAACCTTGTCTTTTGTTTATAATATGAAAATGAAATAATTATATATGAATCGCTGATGTCAGTGACAGTATTAGCATAGGAGTTGAACTTACACTTTTAGATTCTCAAATATCGAATTTTAATTTTTAAATGCATAGGTAAAACATATATTTTGATGTTAATGAATATTTGCAACCTTTCAGAGTAAATTAGACATGTAAATCTTTATTGATACTAGGAACAAAAGAGAATAAAAACACATACTCTCAAAAAAACATTAAAGCCATTCATTATTGAAGTATTTTATTGGGTATTTTTTATAATTATAAGTTCAATTTTAATTTTTTAAAGAGAGTTTTAGTTTACTTTTTTTAATTATAGTATTTGAAAAATATGGCATGCCTAACTAAAATAGTTGAAAGTATTTAAATAGTATTCAAAGAATCAAAAGTAAAAGTTTTTTTAAAAATAAAATAAAATGTTATATTTTATAAAACAAAACAAAAATGAACGAAAAACTCTCAAGAAATAATAATTTAACAAAATCTAAAATAAAGGGCAAAAATAAATTCTGATGTGAATTCCTGTTGAATATTGTCTTTAAGTCTTTCAAGCATATAATAAATGTTTGTAATAAAACTATGAATAAAATATTAATCACATGATCACCATTTCTTATGCTTGCTCATAACTATTACTAAAACAGGCAAAACTCTCCATACACTAGTATCACTCAGTGCAAGCCAGAGTAATCAATGGATGGCGGAAGGCTTGTGCATAAAATCCTATCTAGTGCCTACTCATCCAATATCCTCAGACTAGTTTCTAGCTTGTGGCTTTTGTCAGTGAGGAGCCTTGGATCTGAGAGCACTGCACCAAGACCTTAGAATCTAATGCAACCCTCCTGCAGCCACTGTTTTAGTAACATATCTAAATAATAAATGTTAAATGTGCATACAATATTCACACATGTACATAATCTCATATTTAAAAAAATCAATTATCAATTTTAATTTTTTTTTTGAAACCTTAAGCAATAAATAATTTTTTTGGGAATAAAGAAGCATTATTTTTAAAAGTCCAACTTGAAAGTTCTTTTAAAATTGTTTTGGCTTTATTTTTTCCATTTACAAACATTAAGAAAGATTTCAAAATATGTTTTCACCTGTTAATTAATCCTTGATCAGCTGCTTTACTTTTATTCAAAAATTCTTTTGTTTTAAACATTTATCCTTTAAGGATATTTTCTGAAATTCATTGCTATCACTTAATTGTTTTAATTTTATTAAGAAGTTTTACTCTTAAATTAGTACAACCAATGATTGATACTTTTGTATGGGCAATAAGTTAAAATAGATTTTTATTAATATAAAGTTGATGTTTGAAATACTACAACATTTTCAATATACATATATTTTACTTACTGTTTCATTTTTGTTCATCTGTGCTTCTTATGTCCACTTATGAAATAGATCTCCTGCATGTACAGTATGTATATGGCTGTCCATAGATATAAAAAGTTAGTGCTTAATAATTAAAATAATCTTTGAGATTTCACACGCAAATCCAATAATAGAAATGGCACAAGATAGGAGTAAAAATATAATTTAATTCCAATTATAAATCATACTAAAGGTCAACATGGTTATAATAATTAAAATATTACAAACTATGTCATCTTGCCAGACCATTAATCACTCCTAAATGACTGAAGAAAAATGAGATTCTCTACGGATTACAAATTTATATTAGGTTAAAAACCAGAGCACCATCCCAAACTGAGAAATCCAGATGAGGATATACCACACCATCAGTTTTATTAAAAACATTATGATGACTAATTCAGTAGAATATGAATTTTTATCGCTCTAACTATTATAAATTTATTTTGTAATTTATTAATAATTAACAAAAAAATTTTTTATTATACAATATGACATAAAAAATATTTAAAACATCATTACGTTAAATTATAAAATAAGTATTTAAACATTACGATCTTTTAAGTGATCACCTTTTAAACACTAAAGTTTTATAAGCGTCTTCAGTTTAAAATCCTTTTTATGTTAAGCTTAACATTTTTTCGTTGTTTAGTTTTCATTACGAAGTCTATTTCAGCATTGAAGACGCTATACATCATCCTTGAAAATGTAGAAACAATAATTCTTTTTAATTTCTTTAGCTGTTTCAAGTTTTAATTTATTCAGATATTTTCCTAAATCATATTTCTTCACTTCTCCAAAACAAATAATCTGTAAGAGAGGACTTTCAGACAATCATTTTGCAAACATAAATTTTTACCATAGGTTTAGCAGAATTCAGAAATATCAGTTGAGATTTGATCACATATTAAGCCAAAGATAAATAATTCACGCTACATTAATCCAGGGTAAATGACACATACACAGGAATTAGCTGCCATGAACCATAATATCCATTTTATAATATTTATCTTTGTTCGTAACTTGGCTGCTAATAAAACTAAACTTAAAGTTTATACTAATCGCTAATGACGACTAATTTTTTAATCATATTTCTTTTTAAACTAATTTTATTAATTACAACAAAATATTCGTTCCAATATAAAAAATTTTTTTTATATAAGTTTGACATTTAACTAAAATATTTTTTTAAATTATATTTTATTTTAAAGTTTGAATAATTGACCTTTAAATTTTCAACTTTAATCTTAGAGAGGACACAAGCAAATTTAAATTTGTAAACAAAAAATTTTTTTTTGCTTTTTTAAAATTTATTTGACTATTCCTTTTTTTTTTTTTATTAAAATTGTTAGCCAAAGATAACTAGAACTTAATTACTCCTGCAGTCAATTATGTATCTTGCTTTAAAACGGATACATTGCCCTATAACCATGTTAGAAATAAAATAAGTCAATTCAGACTTTTAATATTGGATGATTTTATTCCTACACTAAACATTAATATTATCAATTTCATACATATAATCTTAATAATGAGCTAGAAATTAAGTAAGTGTGACAGGAAATTTGAAATCACCTTCAATAGCAAATTAATACAATATACAGGCTTAAACCTGCATATATATATATATCATGTATGCAGGATTCGAGCTCAGACTTTCACACGACCCTCAACTCTCCATGCCATCTCATACCACTGACCCACCTGACCACAGACTTGCCAAAAAAGATAAACAATCACCAATGCACTTCATGCTAAACCAGCACTCATCAGTCCATATTACCATCTCCACACATATATACAATCAGTGCTTTCAGCTTCATATTAAAATAGCCAATCTTCATATTTTAACAGGCTTCAAACTACTCCAACCCACAACTCTTCAACCTTCCATTTCATTGAAAATATGATGATGGAATGGTCAAATCTCACATTAGTGCCAATGATGTTATCCTATCCATGTTGACATTTTAATCATTTTGACCCCTCATGTACAGTAGAATAATCCATTTTTACAGAAATATGTGAGGGATGGGCAGACTTTTGATGCATTACCTTTCAATATGTAAATTAATACACTATACAGGCTTAAACCTGCATATATATGTAATGTATGTGGGATTCGAACTCAGACTTTCACATGACCCTCAACTCTCCATGCCATCTCATACCACTGACCTACCCAAACACACTGAATAAATGTACAGGTACAAATTTAAAATCATTTTTTCATATGAAAGTAAACTGACTAAAGGTTTTTTGTTCTCTTTCTTTTTCCCTTCCATAAATTTCTTCTACTCCTAGTATTCCATCGAATTCACATATGGTTTGTGTTCTTGCTTATAAGTCTCTTTCAGTTGGTGGTTAATTTCCTGCTCCTTTGCCATTATATGTAGGCTTACTATTATCAAACACATTCAATAACTAAGCAACCTGTTCAACAGTTTTTCCTTCTGTACCAATCGACATCTGCTCTATATTATTAGGAAAGCTGTGCCTTACTATCCTAATAATTTGATTCTCTGACACTCTATAGGAACTTTACCTGCATGGCCCCCCAAAATTCTAATTTTTAAAAATTGGTTAACATCTATCTGCAGTATGTAGGAGTCTAAATGCATCATTCAAATGATTTAATTTTCTACTTATCTTATTATCTATCTCTCTCATAAAAGATTCTATCTCTATTGGTTTTCTGTGTTTTTATTATATTCTATCTTTTCAAATTTTTCAACAATAGTAGTTATTTCTAAATGAACTTATTCGTCTGCATCCATTCCTCCAAGGATGTTTGCCAATGCCAAAATACACAAGGCTGATATTCCATTGCGACTTATTTTAGATTTTGGAGGAGTACACTATTCCAATACGGTGAAATGGGTTAACAGACAGCTCATTCAAGCTTTGGGATTCAGTTCATATACTATAAATTCCTCATTTCAATTTGTTGCAAAAATAAAAGACCTAGTTTTGAACCCAGACACTACATTAGCTACTATTGATGTTTCGGAATTATACGGCTCCATTTGTAGGGCTAAATCTATTCAGATTGTAAGAGAAGAGCTTATAACCCACAATTTTGCTCAGCCATTTAATGAATAGATATTAAAATAATATATATTTGCTTTATTTGTTTTAGCTTTGTGTGCTTGTGCGTGTTAGTGCATTTTATATATTTTGATTCATAATTAGCCACAAAGTATAAACTATTTGCTTATTCTAACACTCTATGATTTTTTGTTTTTACCCCTCATGAAGCAATTCTATCTTGCTTTCTTACTTAATTTTATTTTGCTGTATTTCTTGGCAAGCCTCTTCAACTTTATTCTCAATCTGGGTTAAATCTTTTTGTAACTCTTTTTAAATTCCTTCCCTCATCTGTTTATATCCCTTTTTAATTCGACATTCAAATTTTTCAAACATTTCATTTTATTTTTCAAATTTTATAGCTGTCTCTTTATTTTGACTTTTTATTTTTTCCCAATATTTCTTCTTTTTTTAAAAATTTTCTCAAACCTTATGACTGTCTTTTTGACCATCTCTTTATTTTGACTTTCTATTTTTTTTTTAATATTTTACTTTGATTTTCAAATTTTATGGTCATCTCTTTATTTTGAGCTTCAGATTTTATGGCCATATTCTTCATTTGATTTGCAAGTTTATCAAACTTTATAGCTGTCACTTTATTTTGACTTTCTAGTTTTTCATTTTGTTCTTCAAATTTTATGTCCATCTCTTTTATTTGATTTTCGAACATTTCCTTCATCATTGCCATAAATCCTCATTATTTGAGACTTCTAATTGATCTTTAATTTACTCTTCATTGGAAATGTTTTCTACTTTTTTTTTCTGAAGCCTGAATTTTTGCTTTTAATCTAGTATGCATCTAATTAACATACTACTTAACTACAATATTTACCCTTTTTAATAAACTATTTTAAAATTATTTAATTTTTTATTCAATAAATTGGTGTGACCATTCCCCCTTTCATTCTCTCACCCTATTTATTGTTATCTGCCTGATTATTTTATTATCTGCCATTTCACAAGTTTACCCTATTAATATGCACATTTAATTATATTACATGCTTGTATTTGCTCTGAACATCAAAATTCAAACAATATAAAATTTAACTCAGTAATTATTTTAACTATTAATCTTTTCTCAGATCTCACATTTCTCAAATTATTATTCTTTTATTAAATAGCCAGATTTAGTATTAAGCACTCATGTTAGATGCCAATTTATAAATGACATCTATTTACTATTAGATACTCAGGGTCATTCTCAAGCACACACATTAGGTGCCAAGTATAATGGTCTTGCCATTTGAAAAATGTAATCTTCAATGATAATTTAGCACAAATTATAATAATCATATAGATATGAAAAGTTAGTGCTTAACAATTAAAATAATCTTTGAGATTTCACACTCAAATAACAGAAATGAAACAAGACAGAAGTAAAAAATATAAATTTCATTCAATCATAAATCATATTAATAGTCAGTCATAGCTATAATAATAAAAATATTATAAACTATGCAAGCTTTACAGACCATTAATCACACTTAAATGACTGAAGGGAAATTAGATCATCTATGTATTACAAATTTATATTTGGTTAAAAACCAGAGCACCAAATCAAACTGGGAAATCCATAGGATATACCACATCATCAGTCTTATTAAAAACACTATTATAACTAATTCAGTAGAATATGAACTCTTATCTCTGTAGCTATTATAAATTTAATTTATAATTTAAATGGTGGAATTTATGAGAAGAGAAACAGAAGGTCAAACTAATAACTAACAAAAAAATATGACATATAAAATATTTAAAACACATTAAATTATAAAATAATAAGTATTTAAACATTAACATTCTTCAAGTGATCACTCTTTTAAACACTAAAGTTTTATCAATGTCTTCAGTTTAAAATCCCTTTCATGATAAGCTTAACATTTTTTCCTTTGTTCGCTTTTCATTATGGAGTTTATTTCAGCATTGAAAATGCTGTATAACATCCTTAAAAATATAGAAACAATAATTTTTTTTAAATTTCTTTAACTGCTTCAAGTTCCAATTTATTCAAATCATATTTCGTTAAATCATATTTCTTCAGCTCTCCAAAACAAATATTACGTAAGAGAGGACTTTCAGTTAACAATTACTTTGCAAAAATAAATTTTGACCATAGGTTTAGCAGAATTTAGAAATAGTGGTTGAGGTTTGATCACATATCAGGCTAAAAATAAACAATCAATTCAGGCTACATTGATCCAGGGTAAATGATACACACACAGGCATTACCTACCATAATGTCAATTTTATAATATTTATCTTTGTTTATAACTTGGCTGCTAATAAAAAATAAACTTAAAGTTTTTACAAGCCATTAATAATGATAATAAAACAAAGGACAGACTGGAAATATTAACAAGAATGCTAGCTTTCAATAAAAAATTTAAGATCACATTTTATTTAAAACAACATTGATTAAAATAAATAAATTGTATTCTATTATTTTTCTAATCATATTCCTTTTTAAACAAATTTTATTAATTACAACAAAATATTTATTCCAATATAAAATTCTTTTTATAAATTTGTCATTTAACAAAACAAAATTAAATCTTTTTTTAAATAATATTTTATTTCAAAGTTTGAATAATTGACTTTTGAACTCTGAACTTTAATTGTAAAGGGGACACAAGCAAATTTAAATTTGTAAAGAAAAAAATTTTTTTGTTCTTTTTTAAAACTTATTTGACTATTCCTTTTATTAATTTCATTTTTTTGAAAATTGTTACTCAATGATAATCAGCTCTTAACTACTCCTGCAATTAGTTATATATCTTGCTTTGCAACTGATACAATATATATAATACAGCACTACAGTGTCTTAAAATTAATAGAGTAGCTTCTTATTATCATATATTGCATATAAACAATAAATATAGGCAGTTGTCAACTCTATGCAATAATTTCAATAATCTTATGAACTGCAACCAGGAGAGTTGTTATTTCCTACATATTGTACTATCTATCATCAGAAAAGCTATTTCTTACATCTATGTGAATTCAAACTTGACCAATATAAAACTAGAAGCTGATTTTCTGCATTCTCTCCAATGTAATAATATTCAGTATGCTTGAACTCATGCTATTTATAGTATACAATGGAATTTTAAAAACAAGATAATTAAATAATTTATTTCCATCTTGAATAACAAAAAAAAACAAACAAGATAATTACCACTATCCTATTTCTGGGTTATATATATCAATATTAAAATAAATTTAAAAATGTCTTAATCCTTTAAAACAGGTTACAATGTGCATTATAAAGAATAAACATTTTTGTGTTATTAAAAAAATTTTTTTTTTTGTTACATTAAAATATTTTACCTTTTTGTTAAAATCAGAAATGTCAAATAAAATTATTTGCGGTAATTAGAAATTTCTACTATTTGTTTTTAAATTCTTTACTGTACTTTAAAACTAATATAGCATCTCAAACAAGATTATTACTCAATCAATACCAAGTCATTTTAGGATTTTATTTTTATATAATTATATAATTTTTTTTTGTATTCATTTCCACTTTTTCTTTTAAGTTTTAAATATACAGGTGAACACACACTATCTTGAGTAACATGAGACCATTCTCTAACTAATAAAACTCATGTTTGCTATTGTGTTAATCAGAATAATTATCTTTTTAAAATATTAATAACCAAGTGCACTTTCAGTTTCAATATACAGATTCATGGAAAACATCTATTTTTTTTAAAAAAAAAAGCATTATTTCATGATCAAAATTCCTGAGCATGCTCAATTGTACTATACTAAATCTTTGGCAATGCATCAAACTTCCTTAACTTTTCCTCTCATTTAATTTACAACATACAATATTAATTTTCTGAGAATGTTTAATTTTTTTTTCATGATTAAAGAAAACTGCATTATGTTGAGAATTAAACTGTGATCTTTTATACTGACAAATGTGTTGCCTTAATTGTAACCTTAGTTTTACCATATTAAATTATGATATAATCATGTCCCTGACATGCAATGAATACACTAATTGATGTGTATCTGCCTGATTTATTCTATTCTTAGTATTACTTATTAATCTGCTTAAAGACAAAGGAGGCCTGAATCCAATATCAAAATCCATAGAAATAATCTCTTTTTAAATTTTGAATAAAAATTAAAAACATAATGGAAAAAATCCATGTCTTATTAATTTTAATCTCATCAAGTTTTAATTTGACATTTTTTATAAAATAATTTTAAATGTCTGTATAATAAATTCTCATTACATTCACATTCAATATTGTTCAACCATCACAAACATCATATTACCTGATAACTTGATATCAATATTCAACTTCTTATTCATCTCAAATTTACACAAATAAAAATTACAGAATAAAAACATTGAAGTTCTGAGAGATTATATTTTAAAGGAATTCATGATAAAAGTCTTATAAATCTTGTTTCATTTAAAGGATTTACAATACTTGTGTAATCAAATTCATTAAAATTTCTGTGAACACATAAATCTAAATATTTTAAGCACTAATCATTTTCATATTCAATCATCCACTATAAATGTGAATTCTCATTTAAACACTTAAACATATTTTCTATTAATGTTCTTAGACTTCATTTCAACATATTTTCTGTATATAACATTACAATTTTTGTCCAACATTGGCTGTATAATACATTTCTCAGTCTCCGACATCATTAAATTTCAGACAACAACACTCACTACCAAACTCACTGGCCATTTTTTTTTCATTTGAAAGAATTCATTTGAATAGTCTGCCATATTGAAATGATTGATCAGATAGGTTATTCAAATTATTTTGAAAGAAAAAGTTTTGCCAATGGGTTTGCAGTAACTAGTATAGTTTAAAGTTTGATGATGTCAGAGAATTGGGATTGTATTTACAGCCAATATTAGACAAAAATTGTAATGGTATATATAGAAGATAAGAGTGCAAAAACATTAATAAAAAATATGTTTAAATGTATCTTTATCAAAAAGAAATTTAATTCAATTACAAAATAATTGTAATGCCTTTAAATGTAAGAAGATTTATACATCCTTTATCATCCACCCCTTTAAAATATAGGCTTTCAGGGTTTAAATGTTTTTATAATATAATTTTTATTTAAATAATATTGAGATGGACAGACAGCTTAATATTGATAATTATATCAAAAATATCAGTTGATATACTATTATGATGGTTATATTATATTATGATGGCTGAATTATGTTCAACGTGGTTATAATAAAGTTTATTATAAAGACATTTAAAATTATTTTATAAAAAAGCCAAATTAAAGCTTGATGTGACTAAATTTAATAAGGCATGGATTTAATTACCATATGTTTTAATTTATACTCAAAATTAAAAAAAAAATTTCTATGGGTTTTAATATTGGACTCAAATCTTCTCTGTTTTAAAATTGATTGATAAATAATACTAAATATAAAATAAATCAGAATATTAAGCATCAAATTGTGTATTCTGTTCTATGTGAGGGACCTAATTGTTCAATAATTAATTACAGTGAAACTAAATCTAGTTATGCCTTTGAGGTGAGATATTTGACAGTACAAGAAAATGAAATATAATTCTCAATGTTTTCTTTGATTCTGAAAAAAATTCTGGAAATAATTGCTGCCTTCAGAAAATTAACATTGAATGTAGTGAATCAAATGATGAAAAAGAAATATGAAGGATACTTGATAGAATACTTATACTAATAAAATTATAAATCAAACATTAGTAGTGTACAACTGAGCATGTTCTGAAATTTTGATTGTTAAATAATGTTTTTTTAAATGGTTTGTTTGCCATGAGTCTCATGTATTGTACCAAAATGGTGTTCAACTATTAATATTTAAAAAAGATAATTATTCTAGTTAATGCATTGACATACATGAGTTTTATTACTTACATGAGTCAGAGAGTTAATTTTATATATAGATTAAACTATAAATGTTGACAGCTAATTATTATACTTAATCACTTCGCTGTAGCTCTCATGCATAAACAAATCAATAGAAAGTCAGCATTTTATTGAACTATTTAAATATAAGATCTATAACGATGTGATTTATACATATATGTGTATAAAATAAAGATTTTTTAATATGAAAGATATAAACATTGTTTACCTATTTTTTATGTACGTGATTGATTGTTATTATTATTATTGTAGCATTGATGTTTTAGTAGAATATCACTAGCAAATGAGATTAACAAAATATTGTTGCTATAAAAAAGATAACATATAAGGTTATGGATAAACCTAAAAAACTATGCTAAATCCAAACATTCATATTGTTAAACTGAAATACTGTATAAAGAAATTTGTTTAGGAATCTAACAATCAGCCAGCACAAATATTATATCACCTGGTGTCAAAATTCAATCCAAACAGATGAAAAAACGATCTTACTTTTCATCAGTTGCCACATCATTAATAGACATATATATAAACAATAACAACAACCCATGTTAATTTTAAATCATTTGAAATACAATTGCAGCTCCATTAAAATCAGCATAAATTTAAACATTCAAAGCATAGTAAATAATTATTCATTTTCACTACCTTGTAAATATAGCATATAATCCATTTTATATAAAAAAATCCAAATATGCATCTCACTAAATTAGACAACTATATAAAAAAAAATTACTTATTATTCTAACATTTAATATATAGGGTATATGAGCACAGATTTTCACACAAACCACCACTCTCCACACTATCTCATAACACTGATACACTTGAATACACATATGTTGAAAAGATAAATAATGACCAATATATGTATTTCATGCTAAACCAGCAATCATCAGTTGGTCCAGATTACCATCTCCACACATATATGCTACAGGTGCTCAGATATATATTAAGATAGCCAATCCTCATACTTTAATGGACAGGCTTCAATCCAGTACACACTCCAACTCTTCAACCATCCATCCAATTGAAAATCTGATGATGGAATGCTCAAAGGCCACCCTGAGGCCGAGATTCTTGTCACACCCATGTTGATCTAAGGTCAATTTGACCCCTCATGTACAGGACATAGTCCATTCAATACATATACAAGGGATGGGCAGACATCTCTACTATGTAATAACTTTGAGCATTCCATCATCAGATTTTCAATTGGATGGATGGTTGAAGAGTTGGAGTGTGTAGTGGATTGAAGCCTGTCCATTAAAGTATGAGGATTGGCTATCTTAATATATATCTGAGCACTTGTAGCATATATGTGTGGAGATGGTAATCTGGACCAACTGATGATTTCTGGTTTAGCATGAAATACGTATATTGGTGATTATTTATCTTTTCAACATATGTATGTTCAAGTGTATCAGTGTTATGAGATAGTGTGGAGAGTGGTGGTTCATGTGAAAGTCTGTGCTCATATACCCTACATATAATAAACACAGGTATATAATAAGCCTGTGTGTTTCAGTTCTAACATTTAATATAATCCATATATAAGTGTGTTTATTTAAAACTTTATGTGACATAAATAATGATTCCTTTTTTTATATTCGTATTGAATTTTGATATTAGATGACACAAAGTTTGAATTGAATTTTATTAAAAATCAAACAGTAATGACGCCTTGAAAGTTTTAATTTAAGCTGATTATAGTTGAGCTGTAACAACATTTCACTGATTTAATTTTTATACTTATTATCATACATGTGTTTATTTAATAACTTAAGAAACAGATGAAAAGAAGCTTCCTGTGTTCTGTTGATGTTGAACTTTGATACCAATTGTCTTATGTTTATGCTTTGGTAAATAATTTTCTTTATATGTATATAATGTATAAATAGAGTTTTAAAAAGCTTAAAGGTCTTACTATAGCAGAATCTCTGAAAGAAAGAATTGAAAAAAAAAAGGTATTATTCACAAACCTTACCATTTTTGAATGATGAAGACTTGAATAGTTTTCTATGCATGCTTTATGCTTTAGTAAAGTATAAATAGATAATTATTTCCTAATCAATATTAGATGGATATCTGGATTGCCTATTGGTCAGCTATCAGAAAAAAATCTAAGCTTGATAAAAACTAGGAAAAAAAATCTTGGATTCAAGGACAGATCATAGGCATGGCATCACAAAAATTTGTACTCCATATATTTCTGTTTATATATTGTGAAAATCGTGAACTGAATCATTCTCTATAAAAAATTCAAAAAAAATAAAACTACAATAATATAAGAATGGGGTAGGTTTAAGTAAAAAAAAGAAAGAAACAATAGAGGTGTCGATATTGTGGAATCACAATTATCAAAGTTTAATTAAGCAAAATAAATAAATATCAATTTATAACATGTTTATGTGTGTGTTAGGAATAAATACTGTTTATAGATAGCGATGAATAGTTTCCTTAACTCACTTATTTTATTAACTACAGTACTTTGATTTCTTAACAAAAACAAAAAGGAAATACTATAAATGTTTATTCATGATTATTTATGTCTGTAAATGAAACAAATTTAATATATAAATATTCATGGAAACGTTTCAAGCTTTGCAAAGACTATTGAGCTAAAATTTCAACCCTTCATAACTACACATAACATATTTTATATTAGTAAGTTTGATCATTCAATGTCATTTAAAAACATGTAAGTTTAGGAGTAATTAAATAATTACAAATATAATAATTTAGAAATAAATTATTATATGCAATTAATTTTTGTTAAAACATAGGTTGAGAAAAAAAAAACAATCCAAAATTATGTTTCTATGTCACATAAAGTTTTTAAAACAACCTATTGTTCTTGAAATTAACAAGTTAACTAAAAATTTAAGCAACCTAGATGAAATATTAGTTGTTTTCAAATAAACACCACTCTATAAATAAGTGGTTTAACTTCTGAATTTAATAGAACATGTTTTTAATAACCTAGAAGGTCACAGTATAATAGACCTATGAAAAGTAGTTTATATCAAGATATTTTTTATTTATTGTATTTAATCCATTCAAAGTACTGAATCATCTAGTATTCCAGATTCCATTTATATATTTTTGGTAGAATGTGAGTTTGTCCTAGTAGGAGATCAATAACTTTTCATCAATAAATTTTAACAGTATGTCAATATGGAAAATCTTTATCATTAAATCAAGAAACAAAAAAAAAAAAGAAAGTTATTAGTGTGGACATGAAGTGTTCTTATATATCCATTTGTTATGATGATAATTTACCTAGGGTTTTTCAAGATATTTGGCTATGAATCATTACATAAATATTTACCCATTGTTCTTTCCAACCATGTAGTGCCTAGAAAGAAGTGGATAAAATGCCAAGATCTATAAAGTAAATTTAACTTATAATCTGTTGCCTATTGAACAAAGGAATATCTTAGCTACTGCCAGAATTGAGTTTCTTACTATTGTATTGCTTATTACTATAATTAAGAATGAAAAATAACAATCAATGAATGAAAACAACTACAACCTTACTGATGGATTAACAACATGTAGATTTATAGAAGACTATATTAGGAAAGTAAATCATATTTTAAATTAAGATAGGATTTTAAAGTGCTAGGAAACAGATTCATGAGTTAATATTTGTGTAAAATATCTATCAATGTTCATGCATAGTATACAAATTTCATTATTTTAATCAAAGAGGTTTACTTGAAAAACGCATATTATTTGTAATTATATAAGAGAATTATATGTTCACTTTTTTTTTCTTTTACATTTACATGTTAAAATCCATAATTTATTTAATAATAATTCCATGGATTTTTTACAAGGCACAAAATTGTGTCTGGAAAATGTATATACAAACTTCTAATTTATACTCATCCACCCCCTCCCCCCATCACCCTCATATATATATATGATGCAGCTGCGTTGATTTTTTTGATTTTTTTGACTAATAAATGGATTATTAAATTATTAATCAAGCTATTATCAATTTATTCATATTCTCATATATATATTATGAAACATGTTTTCAGAAAAACCGTGTTTAATAAAATAAAACTAAAATAAATATACCAACAACGTTTCAATAAGATAACACTTATCTAAAATTCGGTAAAAAAAAATATAGTAATAATTACATGATAGCAGTAGACAGAAGTGTATCACATGATTGATAAATAGTTTGATTTATATTTGGCAATATTTTTTATATTCATTTGCATTAAGAAACTCTTTCAAATAATTAGAAATGTTATTGTTTTTTCATATTTATTAATTCAATTTGTTTTTGTAAATATTTCTATAGCTTCTCTAAATATTCTTTGGTCACCATTATTGCATGTGGATATGATTTTAGTATTTGAGAAATCTATGTGATGGCCAATATCCAAAACATGGAGAGAAAGTCCTGAAGATGTTGAAAATTTTGTTACTATATTAATCGTACTCATCTCTTCTCGCACATATACATTGTTTCTACCTATGTATGTAATTGGGTGCAGGCCACATGGGATTTCATAGACTCCTTGAGATTATAGAAGTATTACTTTTTTTAGATTTAATCAGAATGTAATTAATCTTTTGCTTAATAGAGAATATGGTTTTTAAATCGTAATGTCTTAGTACCCTTCCAATTTTATCTGTGATTTCTTTTATATAGAAAATGCATATTCTAGTAGAAGTATTTGCTTCTTTTCTTTTTTGGGGAGCAATTTATTTAATAAAACTGTAAATTGTCTAAATAAAAAAATACACTTATTGTAGATGCTTCCTTACAGACATATGCAGATGCTTTTTAATTCCTCTTTTGTATTATTAAAAAGTTCAAATGAATGAAGTGTACACATTTCCAATTGTAACTATATTTTGGACACAACATTTATATTCCAATTATCATATAATTATATAAATAGTACCTGACAAAATATTTTTAAATACATTAAAATAAACATTGACAAAATTAAATTGCATATTTCAGTGGAGTTTTGAATAAAATATAAATTATTAATTTTGTATATTTGATTATTTAAAATGAAATATAAAATGTAAAAACATTTCATTAATTCGCAATCTCATTTCAGTTATAAAAGCACTTACATTATTTTTTATTTATTTTTCTTTTCCTTGATATAATTTAATCTTGATTGCTAGGTATACCAAAGAGAATGCATACTTTTGGATTAATTGTAACATATTCTATATATTATTAGGTTTATAGTTCTGGAAGTGAATTTTTTTATAACTGTCATTTAAATCTGAATAAAACATTTTATAGTCATATATAAAAACTGTTGTTATTCTAGTTGATAGAAAAGTGTATTAATATATAATTTTTTTGATGACCCTTCATAAAAATCTTAATAAAATTTTCTGATTTTAGATATCAATTCATATGTGAAATTGCTGTTAGAATAGTAGATATAAATTTAAAGTTAATTCAAAAGGGAATTTTTTGCTATTCATTATTTATAAACTTTGATTGACAGATACTAAATTGATTCTATTATTTCATTCTGCTATTTCATGCTGGCTATACTCTATTCTTACAGTATTGTACAATGTATTGTTTAACTGTTCAATTTTAACCTATTTTCCTACTTTTCAAATGATTGACTTGCTTAATTGACTGACTAATCAAATAGATAACTAAATGATTGTAAGTCTATGCTCTCTATGTAAACTCCTTTTGCAACAAATTCAATCTGGAAAATATTAAGATTCTTCATGAAAAAAGAAACCTTAATAAAACAAAAATTAAGGAGATAATTTTGATAATTAGAAGTAGAATATCTTTAATTAACAGAAAATGTGCTAATGTTAAAATTTATAAATCTTATATTATGACATGATGATATTTACTTCTATTAAATTTGAATTTAAATATTTTTCAGTTAAATAAGGTTGAGAAATTAACTGAAAATACTTCTGTGATTTATTATAGATATTAATATTATCACCATTATAATTCATTATTTCTTTTAAAACGTTTTTACAATAATTATTTTGTAATAAACATTTTATTTTAATTACATATATATATATATACACATACACAATTTTTAAGTTTGAAATGTGACCCTATATATATAATTTGTTACAGATTACTTATATTTCTGTTTTTAATTAGAATATTGCTATAAATTTTAAAATGTATCTGGAAACTAATTAAACTTTACAAATATTTTAGTTAATTATTGATTGTAATATTTAAAAATGGGCATATTTTTATAGTGATAATATAAGAATTTTAATTAATTTTTAAAATTAATGTTATATTCCTCATGCAAATAGCAAATTTATATGTTTGTACTATTAGTTCATTTATAAAAATTTGTTAAATTTTGGATTTTTTCCTTTCTTTCTTCATATTTTAAGATTTTTTATTTTATCACTGTGATGTAAACTCTCACACATGTATATATATATTGAACCAGAGATTTTCTCTGCTCAAAGGTCCCTTCGCAATTTTTATGAAGTTATATAAAAGTTTATAGGATATAGTGCACATATGCAGCTATATTTTAAAATACAGTGGTTTTAAATTTTGTCTTCAACAAATTTTAGTTGTTAGTTTAAAATAAGTCTCTTCTGACACTATTTTTTTTTAATCAAATTGTAAAAACATTCCAAGTTAAAAGTTTTAATCTTTGTTTTTTTTTTTTAAGAAAGCTTTTAATTTTGGAAAGTTAATTGCATTCCTGTTTTTTTTTTAATTATAATCCATTTTTAGTTTAATTTTAAAAGTGGAGATTTAATTTTGTGTTGTTTTTTTTTCTGTAAGATAATCCCTGGTTAGAATTCTTAAGTAAGGTTGAGTGGGAGATAAAGATTTGCCCTGGGCTAAGGCTTATAATTGAAAAACAAGAAAGTTTATATGGGAGATAAAGAGAGGATATAAATAACCCCAAAAATTTGAAACAAATATTCTTGGCTTGAGCAAGCTAATGCTGCTTGAAATTGATTGATTAGCTTCTTATAATTCTGCTATTGATTATCATGCACAGATATTAGCCTGCTGACATTCATACTGTTGGCAGTCTGGACGTATTTTTTCTTAGAGTTTGCTTTCATAAGATGTCTAAATTCACTGCTATGTGTTTTCTACCCTACAACATGCCTTGCTAACTTACCTAAGGACTGACTCCTGATTCCAAGCTGTTCTTCCCATCATGCCATGAAAGTTTGAAATAGAAAGAATCTCAAAATATGCCTCTACCCTTGCCACCATGAAAGAATAAAACAACCTGAAAAATGAACTCAAACTAACTGTGTGTATTCTTTGAAAAACTCTGTGGACTCTGCTTTACCATAAGGTAAAAATATTTCTTATTCTTTCTCAGGGTATATAATTCTTTAGTTAAATCTCCACTCAATCTAAAAAAATTAAATCTGTTGCATAAAGTTTTACTAGTTATTTAATTTTATAATTATATGTGTTTGATTTTTTTTTGTATTTATAGTGTGTCTTGGAATCTTAGTTTTAAGATTCCAAGTTTGTTTTCAATTTTATTTATTGGGAAGTGTATTGTGAGATTATATTTTATATGCTTACTATGCCTTCTTGTTTTATTACTAACTCTTGCTAAATGCTTTGGCAGACCTTCATAATTTTAGTTTGCTCACCTGTCCCTATTTTATCATCCAATAATTAATTTAAGTTAATAGGTTTGCACTTCTTGCAAACCACAAATCTTTTGGCTGGCAGTTTCGTGATTGTTATTCTAGTTTTTCTGAAGTAGGAGATTTTGTGTCAACTCTAGATTATGTAAGATCATACTCATTCTTCAAGTTTTCTCTCAACCATGAATTGCCTTAAACATGGTACATCATGAGCTGTCCTACCGGAAAATGATGTTCTTGGTTTCGATACATTATTCTGGGCCAAAAAATGCTCACTGGTGCTTTTCATTGATTTCCTACAAGTTCTTATTGTTTTTTTATATCTCTGAATTAGGAAACTAGAATTGTTTTTTATTATAAATTGTCAGCAGGAAAATGTTATTAATCCCCTTTTAAATTGTAGGTGAGAGAATGAACTTTGCTGCGAAGATATTTCATTGTAATATGTACTAAACTTATATACACTCTCTGATGAATATGCTTATAAAAATCTAGGTCAAACTTTCATATTCTGTTTGCTAGATTTACTTAATTTTGTTTATTGAAGTTAATACAATTTTCAAATTAGTTTAAATTATTTTTGCTGAAGTTTGTCTATGTGTTTCATCTCTTGTTGTCTCCCTGAGTCTAGTCAGTGCAAACCATCATCACCATTCACTTTTGATCATGGTAAACAAATTTTCCAGATATGCAATGATCTGGTGGCACTCTCTATGATTAAGGGTAGATTGAGTGACTATTATAATATATATACACACACATACGGAATCTTATAATTAAATATTAGTAAATACAGTAATCAAACATTTTGAAAAGTACAAAAAATATAATTGTCACTTAGGAGCACTTTTGACTATTTTCATAGTCTTTGTCAACTAATACTTTGAAAGGTTAATCTTCCCATAATCCCATGATCTTAACATTTGCTTCCTGCCTATTGATTAAGGCTGGCTTGTATTTATATATTAGTATAGCTTCCTTTATTTTCCTTTTATTATTTCTTTCAATTTGCAATATTTTTACATTATTATATTTGAAATTAAAACCATATATACATGATTTATTATGGTTGTAAAAAATGGAAGCTGATATGTTATTATTACCTTTACAATTTTTTTTCTTATTTTGAACCCTTTTCAATAAAAGCAAGAGCTCTTTAGTTTTTTCTCCAATGTACATCTCGATTTCCTTATATATCCATTACCACACCTACATATCCATTCATAGATAATGCAATTTTTCTTTATAAATGAGGTTTTATCTTTAGAGTTATTTATGAATTTATTTAATGTAGTAGGTGCATAAAATGGAACATCACATATACCTTTATAAATTTTCCATATGAAATTTGCTTGTTGATTTGAAATATATGATATTGATATCCAAATTTTTTATTAGTAGAAGAATCAACCTTATTATTAATATTTTTATTTTTATATTTGGTTTTAAAATTTTTAATAGTATTATAAATATGAATGTAATTATAGCCAACATTTAACAATACATTTCAGTATTTCCAATTTTTTAATATGTCCAATGTCACATAAAATGGCAGGTTTGAAGTTCTTCTTATTTAGAAATGATAATTTTTGTAAATATTCATCGAATAGAATAAAGACAAAATATATTGAAATGTATTCTAATAAATTGTTAAATATTGGCTATAATTACAATCATATTTATAATACTATTAAAATTTTAATACCAAATATAAAAATAAAAAAATTAATAATAAAGTTGATTCTTCTACTAATAATAAAATTTGGATATCAATACCATATATTTCAAATCAATAAGCAAATTTCATAAGGAAAATTTATAAAGGTATATGTGACATTGCATTTTATGCACCTCCTACATTAAATAAATTAATAAATAACTCTAAAGATAAAACCTCATTTATAAATAAAAATTGCATCATTTACAAATGGATATGTAGGTGTGGTAGTGAATATATATGGGAAGTGAGATGTTCATTGGAGAAAAGAACTAAAGAGCACTTGCTTTTATTAAAAAGGGTTCAAAATATGAAACAAAATTGTAAAGGTATCAGCTTCCATTTTTTACGACCATAATAAATCATGTATAAATGGTTTTAATTTCAATTATAATAATGTAAACATATTGCAAATTGAAAGAAATAACAATAAAATCAAAATTAAGGAAGCTATGCTAATATATAAATACAAGCAGGACTTAATCAACCAGCAGGCTGCAAACATTAAGATCACAGAATTATGGGAAGATCACAGAATTATGGGAAGGTTAACCTTTCAAAGTATTAGTTGACAAAGACTAGGAGGATAGTTGAAAGCATTCCTAAGTGACGATTATATTTTTTGTACTTTTCAAAATTTTTGATTACTGTATTTACTAATATTTAATTATAAGATTCTGTATATTGCTTTGAAGAAATACAGACATCAATTTATAATATTATATATATATTCTCTGAGATTGAGTAATGCTTTAAAAAAAAAATCCTATTTTCTGAATAATCTAGTTATAGTTATAAATATAGATATTTATATACAAGTATGCTAATGTAAAAGACAACACATTTTGTTACATAAGACAATCTGACTCAAGGCATAATCAATATTTTACTCAATTCAAATAAAATCAGTTGTAAATACTTGATTCTTGTAATAAAAATATGTCTAGTAAATTAAACAAATGCTAAATTATTAATCTATACCAGCTTATACAATTAAATTGAAATATAAATAATGGAAATAAATGTGAGGGGTAAAGAGTTAGATCTCCAGATATTATAAATCTGTAATAGAATTTTTTATAAACATTCTGTCCAGTTTTATTTTATAATTTAAAAATAACTTAATTTGTTTTATTATGGCAGGATAACTATAAAAAGTTGACTAATTGATACAATAGACAACTAAATGAGTGTGTGTATATATATATAGTAACAATAACTGCTCTTTTGCTATTGGTAATAATCAAAGTTAATAATAAAATGAAAAAAAAATACAATATTCAGCAAATTAATTTTTATCTAGGGAAATCTAAAGATAACTAAAGGGTGACTGTGTGCATAGTGAGTGACTACATACAAATTATTTTTAATTGACAAGTCAATACTAGACAAGCAATGATCAAATTGAACCCATATAAAAACAAGTTCCACATAGATTTAATTATATTTCATGATTGTTATTCCTCCACCTAATATTTTATTATATTAATGAAATAAATAATCAGCTTGGGTTTGGATGAGAAATGACAAACAATAAAATGATTAGCAACAACAATAACTTTAATTAAAGAACAGAATTATATGATAATAATGATAATAAAAATGTATTTACATATTTACAATTAAAAGAATTATATGGAAATCATATGTGAGAGGGAAAAAAATTTCAAGTAATTTACAATAACTCTTTGAGGATAGCTATAAAAAGTTCAGTTGATTAATTTAATGTCTTTGTGAGTTCATATATAATATAAAAATAAAATGTCCGTTAATTAAAACAAAATTGTAATTACAATAAAAATAATAATAATAACGGTAACAAACTATTATAAACAATCCTAAAATTCTCCTTCAGTTTTCTTTGATCATGAAAAAACATGTAAATATAAATTTAAATTTGATTTTGAAAATGTGAAAATTCTTCATGAGGAGAGAAACCATAATAAAAGAAAAATTAAAGAGGCAATTTTTATAAATAGGAATAAAATGCATTTAATAAATAGGCAATCTGCTAACATTAAAATACGAGATTCCTGGAATTTGAATTGATGACGTTTGCTTCCACTTTGTTTTCTTTTTGAATTTTAATGGCAGCTGAGGCAGGTTCAAGAATTCACCGAAAGTACTTCTGCAAATTTTAGAATTGTTTATAATAGTTTGTTACCGTTATTATTATTATTTATATATTGTAACGGAATAAGTATATGCCATTACATTTCTTTCAAATAAAAGTAGAAGTATATGTATATAAAGAGAATTTAATAATTTTATTTAAATATATAATGCACAGATGGCAAACTAGTTATATAATTCTTTAAAATTTAAAATCTAAAAACAAGTTGTTAATTAGTTATTTTAATCTTAGAATGGAAATGATTTTCTATATTGACAGTAATTGTAAACAGGTCCTTGGGTGTAAAGTCAAATAGAAGATAAATTAAAAATACTAGTAATAAAATTTTGAGTTCCTGCTCTAAAAAAAAGCTAACCAATAGCAATAGAAATAAGCACATGGTCCACAGAGAAAAGTCAAGCCAGGTAAGACCGATCCTGGAATTTGCTGATAAGAATTCACAGGGATATAAAAAGAAAACTTTGAAGTTGGGATTCAGATTTGGATTGCTCTTGCTGATTGCAAGTTATTTAAATATATAAGTGTGTTGCGGATCTCCAAAATGTAGGGGTCAGCAATAATTTATGTTTCCTGTGTCTGCAGCAGCTGAGGTGTCCTCCAGAGTACAATGGTTCCAGCAACAGACTCGTCTCCACCTAGAACAATATGAAATGGAAAGATCTTTTTATTTCTACCATGCATTATAGATCATCAAAGATGGACCTCAATAAATTTACAGCATTGGAAAGTATAAACTTTTCTTTTAAATAAAGTATGAACATTAATTATATAATGCAGACTTTTCAAGTATTTTAAATGTCACTTAACTGTTAAACGAAATCTCGCTCTTATCTGATTAAAATTTTAAATTATTTATTATATTTTATATATGTGTTTTATATCATTTCCATTCTCGTAAATTTTGTTTAAATTAATAATTTAAAAATATATGCATAAATGGCTGCATATATTCGTAAGACTGTTAGTTTAAGTGTGTTAATTTTGGGCTAATTGTTTTGCAGTTAGATCAGTGCTGGTGGATAGATGTATGGATGTTTTATGTCAATGTAATCAGAGTAGGTGCATTGGATACTTGTTCCCTTGTATCACATTAGCATACAGGGCATAATACCAACCTGAACGTATGACCCAAAAGTGTAGTCATCACGTTGTAATGGTCATAGAGTATTTCCTATGCTATTGAATTTCTTATGCTCTGACTGGTACAATAAGCCAGCAAATCCTCTAGCCCCTTTTGCAGAGCATCTCTTCTTGTATATATATTTCACATAATTTCATTCTTGCATCACCAATTGAAAGTGGATCATTCCTGTCAGTTGGTGAGGTTTGTTAATGATCATGGGGAAGATGCACATTCCTTCCCACCATGTTTCATTATTTCTCTAATGATATGTTACAGATGTAAATTCCTGTTAGCGTGTTTGTGTTATGCTAATAATCTCAGTTTGCATTGGTCACATCAGTATACCAGTAAGCTAGCATTGGTTTAAATGTGAGATTTTAGTGTAAGATTAAAAGGGATTGGGTTGGTTGTATGCGTATTCTATGTAGGATATTCATGCTTATTAAAATATTAAAAATTGTATTTAAATCTATTAAACGCTTCCATCTGTGCATATGATTTAAATGAAATATATTTATTATATAATTTAATTTCAAGAATTTTCCTTTTTAATGTGTGTGTGTGCATTATAATAAAATGTTTTGTTGAATTAATTTTGGCAGTAAGTTATTTTATATATTTTATTAATAATATTTAAAATTCAGAATTAGAAATTTGAATATACAGTGTGTTACTTTAAGCTCAGCTTCTGCCTGAGCTAGTGACTGGTGTTTTCAGTTCAATAAAAGAATAACCTGTCCTTGCATATCTGCCTACTATATAAATTTTCCAGGTTCAAATGGCCTGGTGGTGCCCTGGTATGTCAGATTAGATTAGGGAGGTTCTGTCAACCATTATAATATATATATATATATATATATATGTTAATTCTAATATTACACAGATAAAAGATGCCATATTATTATTACTATTTGCAGGATATCCCATGGAGTGAAAAAGCTAAATGCTGACATTTCAGGACAATATCAAATACCTTCCTCAGAGCATCCTCTTTCTCAAATCATAAGAATGTATGTGAGATTTAAATATGAGGAGAAAGAAAATGATAAAAATGATTTTAAATCTCACACGCATTCTTATGATTTGAGAAAGAGGATGCTCTGAGGAACGTACTTGATATTGTACTGAAACATCAGCATTTAGCTTTTTCACTACACATAATATCCCACAAATAGTAATAATAATATGACATATATATATATAGTGTCTGTAAATGTGGGAATATGGTTATTAATCATTAAATTTTAATGTCTGATGGTAATGTAATCTTTTAGCTTCTCTTGGTATATTCTGTGGAATTTTTCCTGAGAGTCTTTCCATTGCAGTTGTTTCTGAGCATTTAAAATAGGTAGATTTGTAGATTAATTTATAGAAGTACATTTATATGGGATAATCACTTTAGATGACTAGTTTTTCTGTTGTGGCAAATAAATATCATATATTTCTTCAGCATTGAATAGTGATGAATAGATCAGCAGAATCAAAGTTAATTTTTAAGACATTTCTTTGCCCACAGCTCTATATTCAGCTACAGTGATGGAAAGATCAGGGAAAGTATTCTGGAGGGTTTTCTATTCCATAAAATGCATGATATTAGCTTTACAATCCCTATAAAATTTTATTGACTTCTATACAGTAAAAGACATGATGATGAAGTGATTACAATTCCCACTGTTTCTTGAATTGCAGACAATTTTAGAAAGCCTCTGTTGGTTCCCATAACAACATTTTTATTTTCCCCTTCAGCCATTTGTGACTGGTTTTTATAGTAATGTTTGTTTTATAAAATCATAATATTATTTTAAAATAAAAAAAATATAATATATTTGTATTTATTTTTACATTTGAAAACCATATTAAAATTTATTCTATATATATAACTTTTAATATTTTGTTATACATAATAAAAAAAAATACTCACATAAAAACAACAACTCTATACTCAGATGTGAGGATTACAATATATATATAAAACAAACCCCAGTTGCTAAATCCAGGCATAATTAGGATTTTATAATAAAAATTTTGCTAAAAAGTTAATAAAATAATTTTTAATTAATTAATAATAATTAATATATAAGTTGTCTATTTTAATTTACATAATAGGAATAGGCATTTATTTTTATATAGCGCTGTGTTTATAATTGTATTACATTCAAATATCAGCCTTTCCAGCTAATTGTGCACACGCTTTGCGAGTGTTAATAATAAATGAATACTTTCCTTTCCAATACAAGATATAGTATTTATGCAGGAATAAAATTAATCCACTTATTCCTACAACTCAAATGCTTAAATATGAGCAAATCTAAAGTACTGGCAAGGAAAGCAGATTTTCTCATATATAAGCATTTGAGTTGTAGAAATAAGTGGATTCATTTTATTCCTGCATAAATACTATATCTTGTATTGGAAAGGAAAGTACTCATTTATTATTAACACCCACAAAGTGCGTGCACAATTAGCTTGAAAGGCTGATATTTGAATGTAATAATAGAAATAGAAAAAAGTATACCAAATTTTAAATTAAGACTAGATCATGATCCAAAAACTAAGATCTGACAGAGATAGCTGAATGAATTACATTGCTAAAGACATTTAAGGATTACCATTATTAAATAGGTCAGGATTTAAAAAAATATTTTGACACAATTATCTCTCATCAAAGAAAAAGATAATTTATGTCGATATCATGTGAATAAAATAATAAACAATAGAATATACATATTAATAACATAAGTTTCATAACTCATTTAGATTTCTAACAAAGAAAGTAAATAGTGTAGAAATATTTCTAACTTTCAAGACTTGACTTTTCTAATATAGGAATTTATAATATTTGTTATTAATTTTTATTTCATTTCATTTTGATTTGTCAATAGAGTCAACTGTAATTGTGTTCATGATATTTGAATAGTAATTTAGCATTTACCAAGAAATAGTTGATGACTTTTTTATATAATGTCTCTTTAAAGATTTTTATTTAAGCCTGTTGAAAATTTGAAGATAAAAAATTCAGTTGATGATATAAAAACAGGCAAAACACTAGACATATTGTCACTCAGTGCAAGCCAGAGTAATCAATGGATGCCAGAAGGCTTGTGCATAAAATCCCCATCTAGCATCTACTCATCCAATATCCCCAGACTATTGTGACCTTCGTCAGTGAGGGGCCTTGGATCTGAGAGTACTGCATCTAGATCTTAAGATCTAATGCAACCCTCCAGCAGCCACCTTTTATCTCTACTTAACTACAAATCTATGAGACTTAAATTGAAAACACCACAATATTTTCAATCCAAACTCATTAGCTTCTAGATGGGGATTTTATGCACAAGCCTTCTGGCATCCATTGATTACCTGGCTTGCACTGAGTGGCAATACATATAGAGTGTTTTGCCTGTTTTAATAACAGTTAAGAGCTAGCATACGAAATGGTGATCATATGATGTTTATTGAGTTTGATGGCATAAAACCATGAACAAGATAATACTGATAAAATGAACCAAAATTTTTTTAATCAAGTATGATTTTAAAACCCATGTATATAAAAAACTGCCAGTATTAAACTACAAAATATATTTAAAACAAGTTTACTGTTCAGTGATGACTTTTCTTGCTGCAAACTAAAATTCTTCACAATTCTACTAAAATTACAAAACTCCAACTAACATCTGATTTAAAACTGACTTTAAAATCTTTGTATACTTTTAGAGTTGGTTATAAAAACACACACACACAAAACTAAAAAAAAAAAAAAAAATCCAGATATTATTTTCTGTTTAACAAACATAAAATTTAATTAATTTATGAAAATATAAAAATTTATATTTAGAATTTGAAAAAAAAAATAGTTTACCCAATTACACATATATTATTGTAATTATAAATTGCATTTCATTATTATACTATTATATATATTCAAATCATTCAATTTAAAGCTTCTACTAATCAAGCTGCCAAATAATGGATGGTGAAAGTTTAAACCTTTTTTTAAAAACCTTTATTTTACTTTCTGATAATATAAATCTAATTAAGCTGAAAAAAATTAGTTTGCTCATCCTATGATGATTAAAGCCCAAATCATCAGAGTGAATGTATACATTATTACTGCCTTAAAAGGTTTTTTTTATATATGTATGCAAACATATTTGAATAATTTTAATAAGCCCATAAATAAATTATGACTTTTAAATATGTAATTCTGAAAATATAAACATTTATATAGTAACTAAATCAGATTATGTTACAGCAATTATTCACAAATCATATTCCCAAAAAATTGTGTTCTCGTAAACTTGAAAATAAATTTCCCATTATATATATAATATAATATTTTTTATATATATAATATAATATAAAGATCGTTTCAATAGTTCTAAACAAGCTTTTTTTAAAATGATAAATGCTACAAGAGAAAGCGTTCAAATCATCTTTATCTAGGATTGACCCCATCCCCAGATCGGGTTTCGAGCTATAACCTAGATAAAGATGATTTGAATGCTTTCTCTTGTAGCATTTATGATTTTAAAAAAAGCTTGTTTAGAGCTATTGAAATGCTCTTTATATTACATATTGGTATATGCAAGCTATATAGGTCATGTGATATACGATTTCATTATTATTATATAAATATCAATGTCAATCTATTGATTAGGCAAAAGACCAGACCATTTCATTATTATATAATAAATAAATCTAATACTGATATTAAAAAAAAAACTTTTTTTTTTTTTACCAGCAGTGATTTTTGTAATATGAATCAAGCCCAGATTACAATTTCAAGCAATAATTTTAACAAGATTGTAAGTAAATTATGGCTATTAAATATGTAATGCTGAGAATATAAATGTATTCACAGAGCAAAATCTTTTATCTAACAAATAGATTGATATTCAAATTTATTAAAAAATAATTCTTAGGGAATCTAATTTGTGAATTGTTGTAGTAATTATTTGAACTTAGTTACTCCATGAATTAATTTATATTTTCAGCATTGTAGTGATAATTTATTTACAGACTTTTTAAAATTATTAGAATTTCATCTATTTGAAGCGCTAACTGACTTGAATAATATTACAAAAATTGCTACTTATATGTTTCACTTTTTTGAAGAATCAGTGTTTGATTTATTAACCATGTAATAAAGTGGAAGTCAGTGGAGTCAGCATAATTTAACATGAAGGGCCATTTTATTTAAATCTCTCTCACTTCCCTCCATTAATTAAAGAATTAAAGAGAAACAAGGAAAGAGGTGAAAAATATGTTCCTGAAAAATATGAATTTCTGAATGGCTGTGGATATATTTCAACATTTATTTTAGTAATAGGACATAATAGAATCTATGTATATTCTAGGGAAAATAAAATTTCTCTTAAAGATGAATAAATAAATAAATTACTTAAACAGTTTGATTTATTCAGAAATTTCTAATATTTAAATATTGAGTATAACACTATAGTAAGACTGAATTCAAATGACAACATTGTAATACACATTTTCCTCTCCTAGCTAGAGTTATCAAAATATTTATTTATAAATTTATAAGAGGAAATTAAAAAAATGAATGTGTTTGTCTTGAGATTGGAATCAAAAACCCACATTTGTCTCACGAGCTATAGTTTGCCGACCCCCCAGTCTAATCAATAGATTGTAATTGATACAAGAAGGTGTGACATTATTTTCAGGCTTATTAACAAATGATTTTTGGAGGAAAGTATTGGCTTAATTGCTCTATGAAGTATGTTTAGAAATACATGCACATGTAAATAAATCAGGCAAAACTCACAATATATATTGCCACATACAACAAGCTAGAGTAATCAACGGATGCCAGAAACTAGTCTGGGGATATTGGATGAGTAGGCACTAGATGGGAATTTTATGCACAAGCGTTCTGGCATCCATTGATTACTCTAGCTTGTTGTGTGTAGCAATATATATATATAGTGAGTTTTGCTTGTTTTAACAACAGTTATACACAAGCATAAGAGGTGGTGGTCATGTGATGTTTATTGGCACATGTAAATAAATATATATATATAAATATGCAAAAAAAAGCAAAATAGCTTTAAATATTATATTTCAGGACAAATAACTTCTCAGAATTTCTTTATAGAAAACTAATGAAGTTAACGAGTTTTCTAGGAGTATTAGTTTTCTATAAAGAAATTCTGAGAAGTTATTTATGTTGTCTTGAAAATCTTTTAGTATACCTAAGACAACATCCAAGTTTCGCGGGATTTGAAATCAGGTTACATGAATAATAAATACGAGTGCTAACCTCTGTAGTATAGATCTTTATATATAAATATATGAATGTGTTTGTGTGTGACCAAATAATAAGACGGATTAAAGAGAGAAATAAAAAAATTAAATATACTTTAAAACAAATATGAAACAGAATTTTTTATTAAAAAAGAAACAACAGAAATATATATATAGAAATGTGGATAAATTAATATTTAAAAAATTACTGCACAGTTTCATTTTAAATAATAATTTAAATAAATAAATTTATTAACTGACAATCTGAATGTTTAACATGATATTGATAATTATATATAAATAACTTCACGTAAACCTAAAATTTATTTACACATTTAAATTTATTGTGAATTACTCTTATTTTTCTTCCATCATGCCAATTAGATAATATTTTGACATCTTTATAAAGATACATAATCAAAATTCATATAATTCCTTAAAGCTGTTTGGATCCATTTTATTTTTAACCTAGTAATTAGCATTTTATTGTCATTTGACTTTCAAGATCCCTCATTTTCTATATAAATAAACATGTAAAATGTTAATATAAGATATTCGTCATTTTTTCTACTACTCAATATATTAAGGTATGTATGAATTAATTCAATTAAAATTTTAAATGTTTATCTTTCTATCCATATCCAACTATTATAATATATATATAAGTATTTGTGCTTACGTTCATTTTTTATTTTACTTGGAAGTACAACAACAACAACAACAACAAGAGATTTTATCAACGTTAATAGTATTTCTCCATTATTTCTTTTCTATTACATTTAAATAAATCAAGATACATATTAACATTGGTATCAACATATCAGTAATAATAATAATAATAGTAACAAAGTTCAGCAGCAAAGTTTGTCTTATCTGCTTGATAACTAGATCTCTAGCTGAATCTTTTTATTTTCAACCATCAACACTATTGTTAAAGGTAATTTTTAATCTTTCAAAAAAACAAAAACCTTAAAAAATTAGCATATTTCAGAAATTTGATAAATTATTGTGTGTATATATATCTAAAATCATTTTCATTCACATAATGAGAAACAATTAAAATGGCTGCCACTAGTGTTATACAAGTTCAGCTTTAAACAATGCTGTTATTTTAAAAAATTCCTATAGTAACATAACTAAAAGCAATCTTCATACTTCAATCACAAAGCCAATCTCAAGATTTAAAAAAAATACATCAACTGACATGGAAAACCTTGATTTAATAAATCAAAATAATGAAGAAAAACCTGCTCCCCCCACCCTGTGATATGGACAGCAGACATGTTTGAGAATACTGCTGAAAAGTTCAGTAATACTATTCCTTAGGGCTCTATGATACATTTTAACACTTTTTCTCTGGTAGATCAATAGTTTTGTCTGCCACTGACTCATATAGTTTACTGTACTGCTTTCCAACAGCATTATTATATGAATCTCTTAACCAAAACAACATATGGGATGATGTATGCTGCCTAGCTGACTACTCCTAGCCAAGATATCTTTTCATTGAGTTTCATGACTCAAATGAAAAGAGACACTTTAAAACATTTGGCAACTTTGCATTAATCACCATGGATGAAAATCATCAGAACTTTATAACAGAGATATTAAAGAACACATACCCCACATATACTATTCAAGTTTTTCAAAAACTAATGGAGCCTTTGATATCCCCATCTCATTTATCCTTTGATATCCCCATCTCATTTATAGAAACAACTTTGAATTCAAGGTTAAACTAAACAAAGGCATTGAACTAACTGCCATATCCACACAGATTATGGACCAAGATGCCATGTTTTATCACTATATAAGAGACATAAAGCCATAATGCTACTCCATCCTATGGTATCCTGGTCATACAACCACCAATTGTATTACTGCTTGATGCTTACAATGTGATCAAGTAGGTAGCAACACACTCTAATGTATTCATAATGAAAATGAAAATAAAGCTACCATTGATAACACTGCACATGAGCAAATATATGATAATCATCAACCTGCTAGATTTCATAGAAGTTTCCCCACAAGTGAAAATGTGCAACTAATAATTCTCTCAACAGATCAAATTACTGTGACCACCAGTCTAATTGTTGATCATAATTTTTGCCGGAAACATGTCTCGATAGATAAATACTGTATAGACACTGAGCCAATTGGAGCACCAATTCACAGCCATCAAGATACTTCTTTTATAGTAAAAAAGACATCTAATAATATTATGAACTTTCTGACACCATGCCTTCCACTTATTGAAAGCAGTCCCTCAGATATCCCTATTAAAAAAAAACTGGTAGATCATGAAAAAATTAAGAAACCAAAAAGACAAAAATACTCAATCACAATGCTAGTCCATCCAGAGCCTGACAAGATGATGCAATACTCATAGAAGTCATTAATCCTAAGCACAATCTCTAATGAACCAAGTTCAAATTCCTGAGATATCATCTAAAAATGGTACTATAGAAGCAGACACACAATATCCTCTGCATGCTGAAAGACTACTAAAATGAAACCAAATTAACAGCCTTAGAAAACAGTACTAAGTCCAAAAAATTAAACCATACGTAACTACTAATAGCTGTCAAATCTATCACTCAAGCCTTAACCCTTATAATAAGCATTCCTCTCATATATAACCTGATATTCAGCTAAATATAGGAGCTTTAAAAAACTATCAACTAAATAAGTGTATATGAATTACACAACCTCACATACTTCATCTTCTAGAAACAAAAATATATAATAGATCTCAGATTGATGCTATATCCTATCTGAGAATGCAAAGCTTTTGTGCCAGTTCAAGAGGATCAGCATCACCATCAGGCAGCATTGTATTAGTCATATCTCGAAAGTGCCTTTTTTATTACTTAGAATAATATACATAGATGCAAAAGTTGCTTATTGTCACATTTCACAATCACATTATTACTCTTACTATAATACTTATTTACATACCACCTGCTCTTATAGTAAGCACAAATATGATATTCAATATCAACTCACTGCTTTCATCATCCCCCTATCCAGTCATCTTACTAGGGAAATTTAACATGAAGTTAGCAAGTCTTTGTTACAAAATGGTTACATCTAATTGTATTATGTCTTATGAATAGTGAAGGGTTTTTTTTCACACAACTTAATTTCATTCTACAACAACTGCCATGCCTCCCTCATAGTTTTATGATTTTACTCTCCTATGCTTCATCATTAAATCAACCTAATCTTTTAGCCTTCACCATTCTCTGATCACTCTGCTTAAATGCCTGTACTTGATCTCAAAGATATGTCCACCTCATCTATTCATTTACACGAACAACAAGAATCTATCTCCCTGCACAAACCACTGAATTTCTATACATGGAAATGCATACTATGCTTTATAAACTCAAAGACATGCCTTTTAATTCAGTGCAGCATTATATCTTATTTATAAGCATGTTATCTTTTAATATCAATCACATCTTGCATACAATCCCTGATATCCTCTAAATTGCTAGCCTTAGCTTATGAGCTGCACAAGAGAATTACAATCAGTTGATCTACTCTTGACACATGCACCACACCTCAAGAAACTCACTGAAGCATATAACAATGTCTGTAACATCTTAAAAGAATACCTGATAACCAATAACAATATGCTTAACACAACAGCACACTTGAACAAGAGGGTAAATTTGATGGGCTGTAGCTATCCATCTACTACAAGGGTTCCCTTAGCACAGGAAACTGCTGGAGTGATCAGGGCTGCATATAATATGATAGAGCCAATATATCATCATTTCAAACAAAAGTTACAAGCACATAGGGTTTTCAGATAACCTATTGTTATCTTTGTTTGACCTGAATCTGATACCCCCTTTCACTCTACTGCTTTGCACTCAAGCTAGCCATTATATCTGACATTTGTTATCCTGGACTCAATGGAATACCTAGATTGTTTTCTCACACTTAACCAGTATATAACTATGTGACCTGGAAAATTCTCTCTTACAAAATCTGTATCATTTACAAGGATTATACCCTATCCCTTTAGTTCCATTCAACAAAAAACTGACTCCAATATCCAACTCTCTTATTTACATCATATCTCCATGGGTCCTCTTGGCATCAAAATTACTGAGAAGGTTCTGTAGGGAAAAATGTAATTCACAAAGAAAGGTTCTTCTGCATGCCAAGCTGCACTTCTATTTAAAAATAATTTTGAATTCCATTTGAGATTAAAAAGTATGCTCCAATGACTTTCCAAACTGACATTGAAGCTGCATCTGATTTAATGCCTATAGATATTTTAATCCAAGCCAAACCCAACCTACTACTGAGCTGGAAATTTACATTACTCTCAATGGAAGATTATCACTTTCATTTGTCCCTAGTCAATCAATATAAGTATTTCAAGGATCATCACTAGGGTCTTATTATTTATGATATATAAGAATCTCCTTGTAAATAAAACAACAGGTGTACAAATTCCACATACTTGAGTATCTATATCATACCTAGCTTATATGGATGACATAACCATCTTTCTTGCTTTTAAAAAACAATTGTCTATTTTAAAAAAATCCTTAATGATTATACTACTGACTTTAAGCTCAAATTTAATGTTAATAAAACTTCTGCTTGGTTTCTCTATACAAACAACATGCATAAATCTATCAAATAAACCTACTGCTTTTATTGTCTTTTAATTTCTATTTAATAACTACCAGTAGGAGAGAAAAAATTCAGAACAAGCTACGAGATGATGCTGAATAAATAACTGCCTTCCTGTACAAAACATCTCTCATTATACTCACAAGTTTGCCTTTTCAACCAGTTAGTAATTAAAAAATTATCTTTTTACCAATCATTAATTTCACTAAAGCATTTATTTCATCAATCTCCTCTACATCTTTTTACCAATCATTAATTTCACTAAAGCATTTATTTCATCAATCTCCTCACTGTAGAGCAAGATGCCATGGTGCTGAAAAATGATCTATATTTCTGGAAAATGTATAAGTCTCTCTGCAATCTAGAATGCACTAGGTCTTCATAGCATCTGAGTATTTATATTTAAAAAGTCATAAATCTTCTAGAATCCATTGCACAACACTTTTCAGAACTTGAATGTATCTTACATATAATATCTATAGACTACTCCTCTCTGGTACATGGATTTCTATCATTCCTCATAAACCAATTTCAAGAAATTCACAATCAAATACTCCAATTTAATGCAATTAAATTTACCTATTGGTCTACATATAACATTCTATACCCAAATCAACCTGTTGACAATCTCCAATGCTATCAATTAACAGATGCTTGCTTCGTCGATTTAAGCAATGGTCATTGAAGTCCAAATTCTGCAACTATTTGTTTAAGCTCAACTTACATGCCTTATCCACCCAATTTCTCCAATATCACAGACTATATATCAACATTAACCTTTTCTGCAGCTGTGCCATAGAGAGGAGGAAACACAATTACATCTACTCCACAATTGGAAATATCTGGCATTAACAAAAAAGATCATGTTGAATACATATAGGCACAGCAGGATTATGCTCAACAGCATAATTGAAACATTTCATTAATGTTCCACACATGCTATCCATTCAGCTATATTTAGTCTTGATGTATTTTGGTGTACAAGATGTACTTTCTGCCTTGATAACAACATTAGATGCCACCTGGCTATCTTCTCCAATAAGATTGAGCAGATAAGAACCAGAAACAGCAAGACAGCCCACCCAAACATTTTTGAAGCTATATGGTTCCTCTTAAAATCCCAGTCCAGACTCTAACCTCTTGACATAATATCATAAATCCAGCCTGTACATTAAACTTAATAACTAGATCATACCTGCATGTATATATAAGAACAAATGTAACCATTGTTTACTAAATAAAGTCTTTAAAACATAATTATAATTACAGTAATAATAATGATAATGATAATAATAATAATGTCACAGCAACTTTTTTATTTAACATCTTCAAGGAAATATACCAGCAACAATATTTCATAACTTTTCCAAAAGCAATTATCTTCAGTCTATTCTACAACTATTTATTGTATGTTTGAGTAATCAATGGGTATCATATTACATATTCCTATAAAATCCTCATCTTTAAAATAGTTCTGTGGCTTTCATATTTGTCAGTGAAAACTAGGATTCAAAGCTGGATTTTCAATGTCTTTATGCAAAATCTACCATTTACCTTTTTATAATATCCTTAAATTTCAAAGAAAAAAACATTAAGATTTGAAAGCAAGCTAACTCACTTGCATAGTTATATAGATATGATACCATATTAATTTTTATAAATTTTATGACAACTATGGACTCTTTTATTCTTCAAGTAGGTAAAGAACAATATCACATGATTTTTTCATATGCTTACACATATATGCTTCTAAGAACTATTAATTATAACTTTAAGGAGTCAATAAATGTAAATACCATTTAGTATGTAGTGATGTAGATATCCCATGAAAAGACAATATCTAGCTTTTCAAAAAGAGCATTGATTTCAGCTTGAATATTATTTTTTACTTATGAATGTAGAAATCAGATACTAATTTGGAAATAAAAGCTTTTATATTGGTGTACTATCTGATGTCTAGAAGTTATTCAAGCTTACAATAGATAGCTCCAGAATAGGAAAAATAGGTCTTTAACGAAATAAATAACATTTTCTGATCAAATCATATATTCTTTAAAACATTTATTTATTAATATATTTGTAGAGAAGATTGTTTTACTTTAAACAATTTTCTTCTTTCTTAAGAACTATATTATACGTTGTTACATTTGTATATATTTTTAAGATTTTTAAGATTATACTTCACTTAATTTTTAAATAGAAATTATTTCACACTCTGCTGCTTGCTTACCTGGTATTTCAAATCTTATAAAAATTAGCATAAATTATAAATACATAATAATTAGTTCCTGAGTGCTTTCAAGAGAACTTAGCTCTCATAATCATGGACAATAAAGAGTAAGCATATGCAAATACATGTAAATTAATAGAACCATACATGTAAATCTAATTAATCCATTTCTTAGACATTTTATAACATGCATCTTTCCTATTTATAGCTGTATCATTTATGGCAATAAAACATGCCTTCTTAACTTTTCTTTTAACATCACTTCTCTCCCTACAAATCACTCTTGGTTATCAGGTTCACATATGTGACTGGCTGATTTATGATGCATCATGAATATTGAACTGCATGTTGGGTTTGCTTGGGTTTTGTTGTAAGAGTATCTGTGCTGGGACAATTTTGTAGAGAGAGGAGCTTCCATTTCTCCATAATACGATGCCATGCAATTGTTGTCCAGGCATGAAATATTATAGATGGCTTGAGAAAGGTTGTTGGCTGTCTCTATATCATTTTAAGGTATTGTTGATAATTCTATTAGTATTAGGGGGTGTGTGTGAAAATATAGTTGAAACTATTAAATACTGTGTGTAGTTTTCTATGGGCATTTGCAATATATGGCAACAATATTCTATTTTTCTGCTGCTTAATCATGTTGTTATTGATAAGTATATTACTACATGCTGAGAAGATATTCTTAACAGATACTGACTTAATAGATAAGCTAAATATTAAATAATTGCAAGGGTCTCTTAGAACAATATATATGGGGTCATATATTTTGTTAATCTCCAGAAACTTACTATCTACTGATAAAATTCTATGTAGAACTCAAAAACTTTGTGTGACACAATTCTGACTAAAATTTTTGTTGGTCTTTTTCAAAATATTCTTACTAATCAGAACACTAGTGATTAATTTAAATTTAATTTTGGTCTCGCAAGTTTCTTTGTGATAAATATTGTGGATATAATACATTAATTATAATACTGTATATATTTTTGAATTAGCAAAGCAAAGTATTGCTATAAAACAATTGTTATTTTTCAAAAGAATAAAGATTTTTTTAATTATTTGACAATAAAGGCGTTGGTGGTCGAATGGTCAGCACAGCTGCCTTACAAGCAGTTGTCCCGGGTTTGCGGGTTCGCTTCCCGGCCAATGCTTTGACACATGAAATATATATATACATTATCTTTAAAAAAAATCAGGACTAGTTTATGTCTTTTTTTTCTAAAAGCATCATGGTTAAGGCATAACATCCAACAACATTTAATAGCTTTATTACTTTTATAAACCGTAAAAAAGTTATTACATACAATTTCAGAAATAGTGTAATTTTTAAATCACATCGTCAGCAATGACCAAAATATCAAGAATATTTGTTAAAAAGAAATAAATTTGTTCTAAATTTATAATGTGTTTATTCTCTTACAGAAACTTAAATTTTTTTAATATATTAATTTAAATATTGTTATTATTAATAAAGTTTTACATTTAAAAAAATAAAAAGAAGAGAAATACTGGAACTTGAAGGAAAATTAAGGAAAATATTTTTTAAACCATTATTATATATTAGTAATATCAAATAAATGTGAATTTAGTATAAATTACTTTAAACACAGTAGATAGAAATAATAATTATATAATATTGAGGTAAAATAATTCCGGATATTAAAATTAGATTTTCTTGATGTGAATATATATATATTATAATTTTAGACCTGATTTGCAGTAATACTTGTGCACCTACATATATATATATAGTTAAATAGAATCTTATTGTTGGGCATAGATTTAGTTTTATTAAACAAAGGAGTTTTCTTTCAGTCAGCAAAAAGATCCTGTTCTAAGTAAAATATTTCTGTTGCTGTTGTGCTAACTAAAGATTAAATTTAAAATCGAATATCATAGAAAAATGATTAAGCTATATGATGAGAATAATTGTTCTCTAAAACACGTTTTATTAATTCTAAATGTATATTTTATCCTAAGAATTTTTGATATATAATGATGATTATTTTATTATCATTGATGCCTAATACTTTGATTGCATATTTATTTACATAAAGACTAACAGTGATTCTTACTCGTATTTAAATTAAATCTTAGTTGTTTTATTAGTTATTATTCTTTGATACATTACCTACTTGCATATTCGTTTAATTTAGGCGACTGTGTCTTGTTTTTCACTGATCTGGAATTCTGGGAAATATATAGTATATATAACTATGTGTTCAGCTGATTCATTTCTTCCCATGTAACCAGTCAGTGACATTCACATTAACATCCGTTTAGAATATAATAAAGATTGTTATTATAAAGAAAATAATTCTTTAAAAGCTATCATTTTTTTAATAATCCATGCATGACTGATCATTATCGATATTTTTACAGAAAGTGCTTGATATTCTACACAATTGAAAACCTAAGAAGAGTACGATACCAAATCATGGATAATCAGTAATATCAAAACAGATTTTTACTGTCACAACATATATAAATTATGATGTAATCTACAAGTATACAATTCTTGCATAACTGTAATGATAATTATAATTGCATCAATATTATAAATAATTATTTAATAGGGTAGAGATTATTACTTTATATTATCTCAGCCATAAATTTTAAGCTAAATTAAAGATCAATATATCAATTATTATAAATCTTGTGCATGTTTGATATTATTTTAATTTTACAAGTATATAATTCTTGTAAAATCTGGTAATCATATTATGCTTGTGAAAGAATTATATTTTTGAAAGTATCTCTATGATATCTTATAAATCTAATTCAGCATAAATGCATCTTGGAAATTATTTGCCTTTTTTATGTTTATATTTATTTGTTTGAAAATGTAATAGAATTTAATAGAAATTTTTAAAAAATATATATAATAATGGAAATATATTTTACTTGCTAGTAATGCTTATTCTCAAACTAGTAACCTACTATTATATATAACCAGATTTCACAAATAAATGCACAAATAATAAGTATTTCTTCAAAGGTAATTGACTCATCAGCTATGTAGATATTTTAAACACTTGCTCAAAATAGCAAATGTAATGGTTAAACTTTGTAACAATCACCCACAAATATATATTGTAGTCTGAAAGTATGAAGAATATTATATATGTATATTTGTAACTTGCATACAGCTACAAAACTCATTTAAAAACTTCACTTTTGACAATGATCTATCATTTCAACCTGCACAAACAGTTTTAATTGCTTGTTACCTTGGAAACAATGTGACTTCAAATTTTGACCAGATTTTAAAAATATAATTCTCATTTATTAAAAATGTTTCAGTTTATATAAAAAATATAATGAATTACTTCTATCCCGATGAAGACAAATGTAATCTAACCAAAATGTTAGCATAACATGCAATTGTATACATAAAGGAAAGGAATCAAAAATATGTTTATATTTTTTACTTTTTTGTATATATATATATGATCACTAGATGGAGATTTACCAATAGCTCCTAACAAGCTTTGTTTACATAAATGCTGAGAGAGAGAGAATTCAATATTTCTTTCATTGTCTCCCACCTCTGGCTCATGTCAATGAAGGGTTGGAAGACTAGATCTAGTTTCTAGTCTTCCAACCCTTTACTGATGTGAGCCAACTAGCTGAAAACCATGGTCTGGAGGTGGGAGACAACGAAAGAGTTATTGAATTCTATCTCTTTTGGCGTTTTTGTAAACAAAGCTTGTTAGGAGCTATTGGTAAAGCTCCATCTAGTGATCAAAGCAAGTTACGAAATTTATAACTTGTTTTGTTTAATATATATATTGTAATGGTAAATAATGGGATTAATCTAGTATCTATTATTCATTACTGCATCACTCCACATTGGGCAGCTATTTGTAATGGAAAAGAAAATAATCTAGATAAAATCTAGATTCTTACTACTCCTCATTCGCAATGAATCAATTGTTTTATATCAATTACCAATAACCATGTAAGCAGTTTTATACTCCAATTGGACAAACCACTATGCAACTAACTGTTTTACTATATATATATATATGAACACGAAATTAGCATAACTCAATCTATGTGAACTTATAAGGAATAAATCAAACTCCTTTGGACTATGACTAAATAACATTCTGCATGTCAAAAAAGTTCAAGAATATAATATAGTAGAAATTCAGAGTAGAATAAATGCATGATCCAGGTGAAAATATGATATTAGTAGATATTAAATTAATAATCAATGATACAAGGATGGAGACAGAATCTTATTTTAATAACCTTATTTTTAAGAATCACATTGAAACTAATAAATGTAAATATAAAATTAGCACAGCTTAATATATATGATATTAAGGACTAAATTGCTCTTCCTCATACTATAAATAAATAACATTCTGTAGGTTAACAAAGAATCAAGAGTAGAATAGATCCATTTTGTTCTTGATTCTTTATTAGTATAGAGAATGTTATTTAATCTTAGCCTTAGGTAAATAGTTTACTACTTTTAGTTACATATTTTTATGTATGGAATTTTAATTTATTACATTTCATTCAATATATATATATGCTAAAAGATAACTAGTCACTATAATAAAGTATTTTATTTTACAATTAAATTATTATCAAAATTAAATTATAAAGTCAGTATCAATGCTTTTCTTGGTAAGGCAGACTTTTCAAATGTGAAGTAAAATGCAAAATAGCTAAATATTATCCTCAATTTTAATTCATATTCCAATTAGTTTTAATAATAAAAGGACTATAAACAAGTTTATAACTTCAAAAGTCATAAATGTTTATTAATAAAGTAAAAATAATATAAACAAGAAAGAATTTGAAAGAAATATTTTTCCTGAAGTTGTTTATATTATTCCTTGTTTTGTAAAAATTTGTATAAAGGCCAAAGTAATTCAAATTTAAAGAAAAAGTAAAAAAATTTAAAAGTAAAAAATAAATATCTTAATTTGAAATTACATACTCATGAAGGAAAGGGTCATAATATTATCTTTCAGCAAGCTAAAAATGTCTTCTTTCATAGAATGTAAAGTTAAAAAATCTTTTTTAAAATAAAGATTCATGATTCTAAGGCTATTAACTAAGTTAATATTTTATCAATTTCATGTGTGCCATTAGCAGTAAAAACTTTTTCTTACTGTTTAATTTTTTATTGAAATAAAAATTATTCTTCATTATGTTTCTATTTTTTAAAAGAACACCACATATTTAGCTTTACAAATAAATAAAAGTAATAATAAACAAATAAATAATCAATAGAAAAAAATTCCATTTTGTCTTGAGGTAAAAAATGTATTTATTATAAAATAAATAAGGTTTTCTATTACATCTATATTTTTATTACAAATTTAAATACAACATAAATTTTAATAACAAAAATATTCTTCAAAATGTTAAAAACCAACTTTCAGTTAATAAAAAATAATGAAAATGATAATGAAGTTTTTATCAAAGGCAGTTTTGATATGATGTTACATAGATTATTGTATTAAAATACTATTGAAGAAAATAAAACTCAATGCAAACAAAATATTTATAGACAAAAAAAATCTTTTATAATTCTATAAAAAAAAATATAGTTGGAAATAAATGGAATTATATTTTGGTGAAATAAGATTATAAATGTAAAAGAACTGAAATAGAAAGAAATAAAAATATTTATTGGAAAAAAATTCAATGGGTTTTGAATTTAGAGGTAGATGAGTTTTGAGGGATGTGTTGGCACAAATTTTGAGGGTAAGAAAGATAGTAGAAGCATAAAGCTAAGGTAATCTAAAAAATATGGCATATCTATGCATATTTTACAAATATTTCAAAAGGTATAAAGATATAGAAATGTCTGGGATGATATATAGAATTTGTCTTTTTTAGATAATTACAAAATGGAATTACATTATAATAAATTCTATAGACTCATAAAACTATGACATTAATCCCATTTTTTTACAAAAGAGAACATAAAAATGATGATTAAAAAACTTAACAATTCTTTCTTCTTGTTATATTATTTATTCAAAGCATAAGAATATTTGTTTATTAAAAAATGTATTGAAAGCATAATTATTAATTTCATGTTTTATTTTTTATTTTATTTTTAAGTTTTACATTGCTTCATTTCTTCAAAATGAAAACGGTTTTAATTATAGCTTTACTTTGTTTATTCTGTGTTCATGCTTTACCAGGTAAGATCAATTATTTCATTTTTTAATATTTTAGAATTAATGATTGTATTATTTTTGTTATATATAGCAGTATAGGAACTTCTATATAAGCAGAATCTTTTGTAAACTAATGTATATGTAATTTTTTTTTGCAATTTTTATTAATTGATATGATTTTTTTTTTAGTTTAATAAATTTTTTACATATATTTAAACACGTTTATTTATAGAAGGCATGCAAAGCAATCAATCTCTTTGGGGTCTATACGAATCCTTGATGACTTTCTCCAGCACATTTAATTAATAATTATAGTAGGACCACTTTTTTTTAAATTATTTTTTAAAAAATAATAAATTCATTTTTATGTACTTTGTATTAAATTTGATATTTGTTAATTTTTTCCTTCACTGATGTGGCCAAACTTATGATCAATATCTTACTTGGCCGGCTGTTTGAAAAACATTGCCAAGTATAATCTAAATATACTTTTTTACTTACTTTTTCCATTAAGGATTATGTCATTCTAAGTCTAAAAGACAAAAAAATAATGAAGATAGAAATAAAGAAATTAGAAAGGTCAAATTTGGAATCAGAATTTTTATACAATTAAATGAGAATAATGTGATTCCATAAATTAAAAAGCCTATTGGCATAGTTAATGCAAGAAAATAATTGATGATATGAGAGATTCACAATACCACCAAGTTTCTTTACTAATCTAAGTGTTTTTAATAAAATAAAAGCAAAATGAAAAGCAAAAGACAAAAAAAGTTCATTTATTCCACCATCTTATGATCTAAAATTATAAGAAAGCTCTGAAATATTATCCATTTGTTATTAAACAAATTGTATTTACATTTGCCTTGATAAAACAACTGTAAAACTTTGTCAGCCAGTATTATATCATGATATTATTTCAATAAATTAAATATATTTACATCATAATCATGTTTTAACCCAATGCTTTAGTAAAAATATCTATTAGTTAATTAATATTTCATGTGGAAATTGCAAATTTACAAAATGGACTTCCAGATTAGTTCTTTTAAATTTTTATTTAATTAAACCAAAAATAATTGTTAGAAAACTCGATTTAAAAATATCAGCAAATGGTGATCAGGCTTTCTTTAAAATACACTGCCACCACAGGTCATTTGACTTCTGGTTTTATAAAAGACATCCACTGAAAGCATCTAAATATAGTATAACATTATCTACAATCTCATTAGTAAATATATACTCTTATTTGGTGATAAACATTTTGTAGTATAGCTTGATATAAGAACTACAGTATTTTGAAAATACTTGGAGTCTTTATATTTTTGTTTAAAAATAGCAATTAACATTTATTATTAAAAAACAAATAAAAAATACAAAGAATATATATACAGCTTAACAATCACAATGCACCAAACGTCAAAGATTTTAGTGTAAGCTTTTACAGTTAATGAATGATACCAAGTAATCAAATCACCTACAATAGCTTGACAGGCTGATCTTTAATGTATTACAAATCACCTACAGTGATAAATTAGCTACTTTTTAAAAAAAATGGTTTACTATCAAAGAAAATTTCACAATATGTTGTTTACATGGTTCTGTTTGTGTGTAGAAATGCAGAAATATTGAATGAGTAAAACAATATAGAAATATTGAATGAACAAAAAAAATATCCTGCTTAATGTAATGCACAGAAGGAGTAATGGATACAGATATAAAGATTCTATTGTCTATTTTCATCCAAGTAATGTAAATAATAATAAAAAAATTTCATTGCTCAGTCTACCACTAGAATTCTTGAATGTTACATGATGTTCCAGCCATTTACTATATAGTTACTTTAATAATAAAACACCTTAGCAGTAACTGCTTTATATTGAAGTTGTAAAATGGAATATTTAAATTAAAGAGAATTAAAGTAAAAGTAGGTCTGAAATAAGGTGAGTAAGATAATCAATAAACCTACCTAAATATGAAGATATTTCTTGGTTGGGCCTGAAAAATAAGAAAAGTTTAACAAAAATTAAAACCAGGTTTGAAAACTTAAGGCTTTTGGGAACACTTTGAAGTTTTGAATAAAATATATAGAGAATGCAAAGAAGAAGAGATTATGTTGAATGTATGATGCACCCATTTGTGAATGAACATAAATCAGTAAAATTGGAGATATTTAATTTATAGTGAATAATATTTATTAAAGTGATTCTTTCAGAAGAACTGTATAGTTCAGAGATATCTAGTTTCTGCTGTAATAAATTACTGCACAAACATTATAGTGTAATGCTGAAAATAGAAGCCTAGAAAAGTGGTTGTTAAGCAGTACTCTGATGAATTAATAAACTTTAGTGAGTTATTTAAAATTGTTATGAACAAAAAAACAACAACAATGAAATAATAAGATGAATGCACTGATTCATAGAGTTTGCTGAGATGGTGCATTTATGTATGTTAGATATATAAAAGTGCTTGGATTAATAAATAAAATTATGACAAATAAAATTTATTAAAATAAATATTAATAAAAGAATTTAATCCATGTAATGGTATTTTAATCAAAAAACTTAAATAATTGAAGCTATATTTCTATGTTTTGAAAAACAAAACTTGATTAGATTTATAGATAAAAAATAAATCTACAAATCTGGTATGTAATAGTAATTAGAAGATAAGAAAAAAAAATCAGTAATTTATTATGTATTTTTAATTAAAATCAAAAATGTTAAAAAAATGCAGAAAAATTCTTAAAAAGATTAAAAGAAAGAAGAGTTCACATTATTTACCATTGGACTGGGTAATAAAAAATAATCAGTTGAGCAATTGTCAGTAAAAAAAGTGAGACAATTAAAAAGGATTGAACACAAAGAGTGAACTATTAGCAAATATAATCTGGACCAAAAAATAAAAACTCTTTATTTACAGCCAGCTATTTCATAAAAAAACCATAGAAAATGCATTGCTGATTAATTTAAATATATACAAATCTGCCATAAATATGTAGATATCTCTTATGACAGCCTTGAACTGGATCTATAAATGTCACACCTAGATAAATTGAAACTCATCTATACCTATGAAGAATGTGTGTCCCTGTCATTGTTTACAACTGAATACTTAAGGCAACAATGCTGAAAAGAATAATTTTCCAGCTAAATAGTTATATAAAATGGAAAGTAATAAATACCACTAGATATGTTCATACTGCAATATAAGTAATGACAGTTTATGAGTATATTGAATATAAATCAAAGGAATTTGCTGTTAATTGAAAGGAGACCCTTTAATTCCTCTTGGAGGCCTTAAAGAAACTGAGCAGAGCAAATTAATGTCCACTGCCACCAATGATCATCAGTGAGCATAGTGAGTTCATTGGTTTTTTAACTCTGAGTTTAAAAGCATCATGATCTTTCTTCTCAGTTGCCTGATAGCTCTTAACTGAAATCAGTTGACATTATTTGAAGACAGAATGAAGGAGGGTGTGAATGATATTTTTTTCTAATAAGTATTTACAATCATGACAGTAAAAATAAATCATGGCCCTTATTTCCAGGAGGTTGTAAAGTCATCATCCAAGGCAACAGTTGGTGTCCCAAAGCAGAGGATGCTAAAAATATCCTGGTTGTAGACCTAGGCTGCCATTTGGTGATATTTTATTTAGGTACTTATAACTACCAATCACTTTCAAGTGAAGAAAAATTGCAAGAATTGGAGAAATTGTCTTATATTAAATGGGACATTATTGGACTATGTGAAGTTAGGAGAAAAGGTAATGAGACAATTGATTTAAAAAGTGGGCATGTACTGTACTACAAAGACACAAACATTGGAAGTACAAGTAAGGTAAGATAGAGTAGCAAAATTCGTTATTCAAGTTAATAGCACGTACCAAATGCAGGGAATTCAAGTTTATGCCCCAATAAGTTCTCATTGTGCTGATGAAGTAGAGAATTTTTATATGGATGTACACAGGGCTTTTGATCAAACAAAACATTTTAAAATTATCATGGGAAAAATGAGAGAGATCATAGACTTATGAAGTTTCAGAAAGAAAAAAAACTTTATATTATGAATTCTTTTTTTAGAGAGAAATGTTAAATGGAAGTAGACATGGAAGCATCCAAATGAAGATACAGCAGAATTGAATATTTTAGCTAACAGAAAATATATGTTTCAAGATTGTAATGTTTTTATAAATTTAACACAGGAAGTGATCATCGATTAGTGAGATGCAAAATACTTGTTAATGCAAAACTATTAACACAAAAATTATTTTAAAAACCATTACTTAGTTGATATTCCTAATCTTCAGAAACTTTCCAATAAGAACTTGCAAATCGTTTTCAAATATTAACAGATTTTGAAAATGATTTAAATTTGAACGAAATCAATAGGAAGATAACTGATACTTTTTTAAAAACTGCAACAGATACCTTGTGCAAAAAGCAGCACTTGATTAGTAAAATTTCTACTGAGACAATTTATGAAGAAAAGAAGAAATGTGAAAATATATAAAAATTATGTATTAAGAAAGAGTGAGTATTTTGAATTTTGTAAAATGATACAAAATAGAGTTGAGATATAAGAAAGTAGAACTGTAAACTAACTAGAAAAGCTATAGAAGAGAATAAAAGAGTGTAAAACAACATTTTGGTATTGGTAAGAAACTTATTCTGCAATAAAATAAATTGGAATTATTACTAAAAAAAGATATAACTTTAAGAAATATGTAGAAGAGTTCTATCAAGAACTATAGCAATAAAGAATCAGGAAAAATATCTCCTACAACTACTATATCTTCTGAATTGCCCAGAATTTTAAATAAGAAGGTGAGACATACAATTAAATTCATGAAAAAGGCAAAAGCTTCGGGTAATGATGAAATTATTATCGATATTTTAAAGACAGCAGATGAAGAAATAGGAAGAATTTTGAAAAATTTAAATATTAAATGTTTAAATGATAAAGCTTCGAAGAATGCAGCATTAATATTAATATTTTAAAAATATGATAAAGAAGATATTAGAAATTACAGATCTATCAGTCTTTGTATCAATTCTATACAAATTTTTTACAAAATAATTACAACTCGTCTACAGCGAACTTTGGATTTTAACCAACCAAAAATAAAAACAAGCTGGATTTAAAAGTAGTTTTAGTTCAGTGGATGATATCCAAGTATTGAGACCAGTGATAAAAAGGATCAATGAATATGAGTTCCCATTATGCTTTGAATTTGTCCATTATGAAAAGGCATTTGATTCTATACGCATTATTTCAGTCATTAAAGCATTGGATCATCAAGGTATAAACCCAGTATATTGTCATATTTTGAAGAACATTTATAAAAATGCGATAGCAACAATTAGATTACATAACGATACTAAAAACATTAACATTAAGAAGGATGTATGACAGGATGAATTCATATCTCAAAAACAGTTTTGCCAAAAATATTTCCTGGATTAAAATGAGAAGCTAAATGAATAAAAGCAAATGGAGATTATTTAAGTCATCTAGATTTTACAGATGATGTAAATGTTTTTGTAAATAATGCTTTGAGTTTCAGGAAATGATGCCAGAGTTATCAAATGAAAGTGAGCAAGTAAGATTAAAGATAAATGTTAAAAAGTCTAAAGTAATTGTAACGGGCACACATAATATTATGCTAATAAATAAAATTAGAAATTAAAAATAAAAAGTTTGCAAATAAAAATTTGTTTTTAAAAATTAAAAATTTAAAATCAAAAGTCATCTAAACACGTATATATATATAAAATCGCACAGATGGAAATCTATTAGAACTCTAAAAAAGGGAAAAAAAGGAAAAGTAAGGTAAAATAAATATTGAATAAAAAATACTTTTTTAAAAAAAAAACGATTTATTTAAACAATTGATACAACTTTATACAATGATGATTACATGAATACCAAGCAATGTCCATAGCTAAATGAGAAGTGAATAAATACATGATGTAACTTGAGAAACCACGTGTAGCGTCCGAGACTCTAAGTTGTTGGATCAATGCTTCAGTAAAATTCTAAATTGGTCCATAGTTTGTCCCAGGTGAACAATTATGCATGCCTTTTTGAGCATTGAAAGGCATGTCAAAATTTATAATGAGTATAAGTTTAAAATCAAAAAATACTTTAAAAGTAAATCAAAGTCAAAAGAAAGAAAAAAAACTTAAAAGATTTAAAGATAAAAATATATCTTTAAGAATGTACAAAATTTAATTACTTCTATTGTGTAAAAGGCTAAAAGTGGAAATTATTATTTTTAATTAGTCTAAGTAAACTAACCCTTGGGCATCTCAAAATTTATAATTAAAAGTCAGATAGGAGATAAAAACAATAAGAACAGAATAACCAATAAAATCCCTCAGGAAACGGATCTCAGTGAAAGAATCATCATCATGACATCATGTTCAGTTAATCTGGAGGTTTGATATAAAAATAAAAATATTTAAAATAAAAGTCAGTTTTTCAGTTTGCAATTTATTTTTTTGAGTTCTGAGAGAGTTGAAGGAGAAGGGATTGAAAAGATGCACTTTCAATCCCTTAAGTTTTTTCAAAAGAAAGAAATGAAGTGTCATTTTCCTATATTGAGGACCCCAGAACATCAGGGTCCTGCAAAGAACTATACCAGCTAGAGAAAAGGACCTCTGGATGAATACCAACAGAATGGCTAACAGAACACCAGTCTCCCCAGGATGACATGGGAATTAGAAACAACACGGGATCCGAATCATAAAAAATTATAAAGCATGGACTTTTAAATCGTAAGAACTCTAAATAACTCATGAACTTTAAATATAAAACTTCTCCCAATATTTAAATAGAAATATAAATCCCTATCTGACCAAACTAAGTCATTTATTAATAATTATTTTTTATTATATGTATTTTAAAATCATTCCCATTAATTTATTTATTTTTGTCTTTTTGAGTGTTTATTATGATTTTTTTTTATTAAGCTAAAACTTTTAAATTATGTTAAAATTAAATTGGAAGTGGATGGCTGCATAGATTCATAAAGTTATGTTAGTTTAAGGGAGGGTTAATCTCAAATTGTTTGTTTCACAGTTAAATTGGGTTAATGGGTTGGATGTATTGGTGTAATTAGTAAATGTAGTATGAAGATCCATTATGTGCAGAATCACATTATATGCCACACTTGGGCAAAATAGTCCCATTTCTTATTGACCATTAGAGGCAGATGGTATTCTCTGCTCTTTGGATCACCCCTTTAGCCTATGGAATGGGATAGTAAGTCGGCAAAAAGGACCACAATTCTTTCCTATGGAGTTTTTTTTATTGTTCTTCTCACCAGACAAACTAAGTATTTCTGTACTGGATGAGGGACATTTCTTCTAAATAACCATGCTGTTCAGATGAACATTTCTGACAGTACGGTATTGTGCTGTCATATTCATGTTGCATTAAATACATTGATATATCAGATAGATTGGTGTTGGTTTGATTGCAAACTTTTGACCTAGGATTAAATAAGGGATATAGAATTTTTTTTGAGTGCAATCTATGTAGTCTATGCATATTTGACACTCTAATAAAATATTAATTAATCCATCTGTGCGAACTTCTAAAATAAAAAATTAACATGTAAATTAAATTAAATCCTAAAGTAAACATTATACTAAAATAAATAATTCTGAATTTTATATATGTGCAAAATAAATGTTTCTGTGTGTTGTTAATCTGGCAGTGGCTTATTCTTATTTTTTATTTTCTTTCTTTAAAATAAAATATATATTATCTCTGCTGCTCCACGAGTTAGTGACTGGGGCATTTCAGTCATATTTATTTAAAATTTTGGATCTTACTTAAGTATCTGCCAGCCTATATAAATTTTCAGGTTCAATTGGCCTGATGGTGCCCTGGTGGCAGAATATAAATGTAAGAGTCTAGTTTCAGCCCTGACCATTATAGTAATGATCAGTGGAATTTTTCAAAATAAAAAAATTAAGATTGATAAAGATGAGTTGGAAGAAATTAACAATTACAAATAGTTTGAGTAGATTATTACTACATATGGAAACATGATAGATGAAATTAATCATAGAATTAAACTTGGTTGAATAGCTTTTGGGAGAAGTAACTTAATATTAAAAGGAAATATGCCTATGTGTTTGAAAAGGAAGATTTTTAATATATGCATGTTACCAGTTCTTACTTAGAAATCTGAGACTTGGTTACTTAACAGAAGAGCAATATAAAGACTTCAGACCATTTCCTTTTTAATAATATAGATGTTTATGTTCAGTAGGTCTTCTTTTAATGATTTGAAATAATACCATATATGGATGTCTCATTAAGCTGATTTGTGTTTCAGCACATGAAGTCTATAGTAGTGAATTTAACTCACTAAATTAATTGTGGATTGCACTGTTTGTAAATCTATATCACTCTGTGTAAGTAGATCTAAAGTTAATGGTGTAAAATTGTAAGTAAATGAGCTAGTAAGGCTGGCTAGGTTCTCAACAAAACATGGAGAGATGTAAGTTAGAAGTAATAAGAAGAGATCAAAATACATGGTGAGAGAACAAACAAGTGTTGCTGATATCTTTGAAAGAATTAAAGAACTGAAGTAGAGTTGGCTGGACATAATACTAGAAAAGATGGATAATTAATGAATAATTGAAATCTTAAACTGGATTCCAAAAGATTTTAAAAGACCTATAAAATGACCATGTGTGAGATGGATGGATGAAATAATGAATTGTGCTGGGGTGATGTGGAAAAGAGAGGCTAGAGATTAAAGAAGATGGTTGAACTTAGAGAGACCTTCATCTTTCAGTGTATTGATAACGATTGAAAATGATGATGTTAACCATAATAAGGCATTTCTTTATAGAACATTAGAAAAAAAAAGGAAAGGCTTTAATAAGTCAGTGTATTCTATTTTACTGTGTTTTATTTCTTTTATATTCATAAATTTCGTTAATTTTCTTTATATGCTTGTTAATTTTATGAATTTATTCTGAAATATTTTTTTACTTTTTGTGTGTGAGTTAGGATTATCTTATAAATAAATTATTAGTTTATAAAATTCAAGTTGTCAGTGTCATTTCGTATTATAGCTTTCATTTCAAATGCTACACTAACACTTAGAAAATGAAGATATTTGAGATTGGTCCATTCAGCATTTTTCTTTTCACATGAAAAGGGGCATCCCTATAAAGGTTGTAAAGGTATGCCTTTCTCATTATTTTAATTAAAACAATTTACTTCTAAGTTCTAAAGCATATTTTAAACCTCTAGTGCTGATTTTGAAGGGGTGATAGGGAAATATAACCCATTTTTATGCTCAATCATCACTAACATTATCTATAGTCTATGTAACTATATGAAGGTTACACTGGGTAAAGTTATATTGAAAGATCCTCTCTGCAGGTTACTAGAACAAATAGTAATGTGCTCTATTAAAATGAGCTATTAATTTAATATATATATAAATCCTGATTGTATTTTGATATTGGACTAACAGTTGAAGGTATTTGGAATATTTAAATAAAATTAAACTTTTCTAAAGACATTCAACACACATATTAGATGATGAAATAGTCCAATATAAAAATACAGCTAGAACACTATCATTACAAACCTTCAGGAAAACAATAAATCCTGATTGTTCATTAATATTTGAGAATATTTAAAGAATAAATGCATAAAAACGAATAAATTTTTAAACATTTTTTTTGTTGTACATTTTATTTGAATACTTTATCAATATTTTCAAAAATAACTGTTGAGGTTAGGAGATATAAAGTTCTGAAGAAGATTGCTGGGGCAATCGAAACTGTAAACTGTAAGAAAGAGTGGTAAATAAAGCATTGTGTAACAGTAGTAAAGTGCTTGGACAATTTAGTATTATATGGTATGCATTTCTAAAATAATTTGTTTTTAATACTTATGTTATATTTTTCCATTTTTTGGAACTTTAATATCATATTTTATTTTTTATTTTATGTTCAAAACTTTTTTATTTAAAGCATCTAAACATCACATGATCACCATCTCTTATACTAGCAAACTCTCCATACAGTAGTGCCATCCTGTGCCAACCAGAGTAATCAATGGATGCCAGAAGGCTTGTGCATAAAAACCCTATCTAGTGCCTACTCACCAATATCTCCAGACTAGTTTCTGGCTTGTGGCCTTTATCAGTGAGGAGCCTTGGATCTGAGAGCATTGCACATAGATCATAGGATCTAATGCAACCCTCCAGCAATCACCTTTTATCTCTACTGAACTATAAAAACTATGAGAATGAAATTGAAAACACAATATTTTCAATCTAAGCTCAATAGCTTATATAGTCATATGGGTCTGAACTCAGTTTAGCACTCACACATTTTGGTGTCTTTGGCTCTTTAACAACCATAGCCGCCACTATCCTATTAAGCAGGATTGGTGTTAAACCACTAAACATCACACGATCACCATCTCTTACATTAGCACATAATTGTTATTAAACAAGGCAAAACTCTCCATACAGTAGTGTCACCCTGTGCCAATATAAGCTATTGAGCTTAGATTGAAAATATTATTGTTGTGTTTTTAATTTCATTCTCATAGTTTTGTAGTTAAGTAGAGATAAAAGGCAGCTGCAGGAGGATCTAGGTGCAGTGCTCTTAAATCCAAGGCTCCTCACTGACGAAGGCCACAAGCCAGAAACTAGTCTGGAGATATTGGATGAGTAGGCACTAGATAGGGATTTTATGCACAAGCCTTCTGGCATCCATTGATTACTCTGGTTGGCACAAGATGGCACTACTATATGAAGAGTTTTGCCTTGTTTAATAACTTTTCTATTTAATCAAAACTAATTAATTATACTTATCTTCTTTTAAATAAATAACTTTCTTGTGCGGAAATGGATATCAAATTAATTTGGATGTTTCGTTAATAAACTGGTTGAATGATTGAAAATCTTTTTTTAATTATTATTGATCTATTGCAAGTCGTCTCAAAGTCTGATATAAGCTCTAAATGAAAATTTATACAGTTACTACAGACATCCATATCTTAGGTCCTTTCCACAATATGTGGAGTAATAATGAAAGTATTATATATGTCAAATTAAGACTGAAATTATTTAAACGTATGTAATATGATTTTAATATCTTATTTTTAAGCCAATGAACATCATATGACCCCCACCTCTTATGCTTATGCCTTTTTATCTTATTTTTGTGAATTGCTTTATAAACGTAATATTCTGCACAATAATTTGATTATAATATACATTTATAGCTTTTAAGTTTAATACTGTGAGTTATATTTATTGTGTTGAGAAGGTGATTAAAATATTAACCCAGTTGAGAAGCTGTTGTTTTGTCAAAACAAGTATCTTGTCAAAAATTATTGTTTTCTGCAATATTATTATAATTGATAAAACACCTGCTTATGTTTAAAAAAATATGGAACTGATTTTGTTCTTATTACATATCTAAAAAATTAAGTGATGTTATTAACATTTTTGGCCAAGGATTAAAGGTGCCTACAATTAAAAAAACTGGCCCAGATATATTTAATCATTCAAGCAATTTGGATTGAGTTCAATACTTTAGAACGTTTTATATTTCAGATTTAAATTTGAATAATAAAATGGATTGAAAGTTGTTTGTTTGACTGATCACCAGCTTTAAATTCAATGTCATCATTGACAAAGAAAAAAGCCAAAAATATAGTATTCATAATTATTAAAGTTTTTTATAGATACCAAAAGAGAAGGAGAGTAGGAATTATTCTTAAGTTGTCATATATTGTGTGAGTAAAGAAATCAACAGATTTGTCATTATAAACATTTATGGTAAAGAAAAATGATGTTTACAGTTATAATAAAATTTGATATTATTAAAATATATTGTTAATGACCCAGTGTGAGATCCATATATCTGTTTGAGCAAATTAGTTTGGATTCCAAATGTTAGCATGTTTTGTATTTTAGTCTTTTAGGTTGAATAATAAAATACATAAAATTAAAAACTTATGAAGCACTTGAAAGAGAAGCTAAAGAGTACAAGAATAAATGCTTAGCGCTTTCAAGGTGGGTTAGTCTTTCTTAAATGCATAGATATATTCCTATTTATTTTGATTTCAAGTCTCATTGATAAATTCAAATGCTGAAAACTTTGAAATTATTCAGACGGAAGTCAATCTCCGATAATGTGCTATTTTTTAAATATAAATTTCCATAGCGCATTATTGGAGATTGACTTCTGTTTGAATAATTTCAAAGTTTTCAGCATTTTATAATAATTCATCCTTTTCTTATCAAAATCTCTGTCATGTATCAAGGCCTGATTGCTCTTAAGACTGCTGTTTAACATCTGATTAGCTGTCTGAGAAACAACAGTAGGCGCATGTGAAACAGGCCCAGATTTAAGGCGATTGCGCCCAATCGGACCCCGCACCAAAATTAACAAAAAGTTATTTTTCGAAATATTGAATTTGCATTTTATTTAAATATTTCATATATAGAGGACCCCGCAAAAAAAATCCAATCGGGACCCACACTTATTGGATCCGGCCCTGTGTGAAAGACTAGCGACCTTTCAATTTATTAATAATTCAAAAGCAAAACTTTTATAAAATGGGAGTTTTAATGCACTATTATTCGATAATCAGTGATTGTTCAAACTCACCATAGATTATACAAAAAATAAGGAACTACACTTGTTTTATTTATATATAATACACCTGGGTCTCATTTTATGTGATAGATAGGTTCCTCAGAAAACACGCGCAAATGAAATCATGCAAAAATAGACGTAACTTACCTTGAAAAAGAGGGGGATACAGACTGTGATTTTTCAAAACTCGCGTAAAAGTAAAGCACCAATGTAAAATTTACTTTAAAATTCGTGCAAAAAAAAAAAAAATAAGGAAATAAAATATGACTAATAAAAAATTTCAAATTTGAAAAAAATTGATACAAGACAAACTTTTTTTAACTATAATATTTAATTTTATTCAAAACAATATATTTTTATGTATAATTTACAGTAATTTATATTTTTTTATACACATTTTAATTATTATCGCTATTTGCCAGTAAACAGGTTTGTTTGCAAACTGATAAAAAAATCAGATTCTTCACAAGATGAAATACAACTAGCGCCAATGTCACTCTCATGTAGTGTTAATTAATGGTTTTCTGGTGACAACATAATTAGTAATTAATCTAACAACTAAAAATTAAATTCTTATTTTTGTCTGTAATTTTCAATTTTAATTGTGCCCACTGCTATTACTCAACTTTTAAAAATAAACGATTAATAATTGATTACGTTCTTTTTTAAAAAGCAAAAACAGAATGTGATTTAAAATGCAAAATTAACACGCACAATGTTTGAACAAATTTACATTATAATCTTGTAAAATTTAATGTGTGTATACATAAAATGTGGAAATCATGATTTTAATTTCATTATTGCATAAAATCTTACTATTATAATGCACTGAAAATATTGAAATTACTAAGTTGAAAGTCGAATTTCAATAATGTGCTATTACTTTTAATATAACGTAAGTGCACAAAATTTATTATTTAAAGTAATAGCGCAATATCGGAGTTCGACTTCTGGTGAAACACGAATCACGTAACTTCAAAATTGTGTTAAATAAGTCCACATAAAAAGAGACCCAGGTGTAGTTCTAAATTATAATAATGATAAATATTAAACTGTAGTAATATAGAAATTTAAGAAAAAATACTTGCGCTTACATAATGATTGCAATATCGAAAATATTTCTGCTTAAATTTATGTATTATTACTATTTATAATTTACCGTTATTATAATTTAAAACTGTTACATAAAGTATTATTTTTAATGGATAACTTATTATTTTATAAATAAATTGTTTGTTATTTTTAATGTAATTATTATTTCTCTTAATAATTATTTTATTGTTTAGATAAACATTTGAAAAAACGCCAGTTACCATTGTGTGAGCTTTTGCCTCTTAACCTACCATGTGGTGTCTTGTCCTGTGGTATTGATACGTTGTGCTCTTTGCTTAAGTACATTTTACATTTCGAAGAGGGATATACATGCATAGGTGTTCTTACTTCCATACGAGATACATGTGCACTTAATGGAACAAAGGATATTAAAAGTCTGTTATGTAAGCATGCAATACCATTGTAATCATTCAAAATTTTTTTGAGAATCTGAAACTGTATGGGATTCAATTTAAAACTAATATGTATCTTGCAAAAATATTAAAATAAATATATCCATAAAAGCAATAATAGTAATGTTTTAAGAATTTATAAATGTCAAAATATTATTAATATGAGATTAGCATTTAAGAAAAAAATCTTTTTTTTTTTTTTTGTTAATCTCAAATTGTGAGAATTCTTTTTTAAAAAAAATATTTTATTCATTTAATAAAGTAGACTATATTTACTGCCTATCAAGATGAAGATAATTTACGTCACATAACTACTTCCACAATACTGTTTACAATTAAGACTAATATAGTATATAATTTATAAGCTATATGAAGATAATATTATAAATTTCTCCTGTAATTATTTACAAATATACCATTATACTTATAATGCAGCATAAATTAATATATATATATATATTGTTATCATGAAACAGTATATTTAAATAAAGCAATCAATTGCATAATTTTTCCAGGTTCTTAAATAAACTTAAAAATATGCAATTTTTTTTCCAAATTTAAATTATTTAGTAACAGTTAATCTAAAAGTTAAAATTATAATTCTGTAAAAAATAATATATATTTACAAATATGTGCATTATAAATATTTACATATCAAGCGACATATATATAGTAGAAATACATCTAACACTACAATACTAGCCAAAAGAACAAAATTTTACTAAAATTCTAACATAACCATGATCTCATCTATTAACAAATAGACCTGTTTGTTATAGATGAAACCATGGTTGTATAAGAATGTTAGTAAACTTTTGCTGTTTTGACTAGTATTATAGTGTTATATGAATTTCTATTTTATTTTTAATTGCTAGTATAGCATTAAGCAGTATTTAATATATATGCTTACATTTATGTTAAAACTCTAAATATGTTTATATATCACTTCTTACTATTATAAAACATAATTAAATGTGCATAATTGTAGTATATTAAATTAATAAATTCTATCTAAAAACCAATGTATACTTAAATTTATATGTCTTTCATTTAAAATTTAAAATCAATAATTCAATGATAAAATTATTGTACTTGTGTGTCCTAGTATTGAATAAGAGATGTTTAGTCTGTACATAAATTAAAACAATAAACAAAATTTACCATACCATTCAAAAACTAAGCTTATATAAGAACAGAGCCCAAAGATAGAACGGTATCATTCAATCTTTTCATTGGTTTTTGACATTACATAACTCAATGGGAGGTAATTATTTCTGTTTTGCAATTACAAATATTTAAAAGTTATGGTTATTTATTATTATATTTATTATATAAATTCTGTTTTTATTATGCTTTTGGCATTTTTAAAATTATGTTAAAATGTACAAATTTTAAGAAACCAAATATAAAATTGATTTTTTTATTATTACTGACTGATTTAATAATATTTCAAATCACTTAACATTTGCTGCTCAGACAGAATTGTCAGCATCAATGTGGGCTTTGAGCGTTCCATCATCAGATTTTCAATAGGATGGATGGCTGAAGAGTTAGAATCTAAGGTGGAGTGGATTAAAGCCTGTCCATTAAAGTATGAAGATTGGCTATCTTAATATAAATCTGAGCACTTATTGTATATATGTGTAGAGATGATAATCTGGATCAATGGATGAATGCTGGTTTAGCACGAAATATGGATATTGCTGATTATTTATCTTTTAGGCATATATGTGATCAAGTGTATCGGGGGTATGAGATAATGTGGACAGTTGAGGGTCGTGTGAAAGTCTGAGTTCAAAACACACTATATATTACATTATTTGTACAGATATATATATAGTCTGTATGTTAGATATTAAATTATCTTTATCATTTGTTTTAACAGAGATATCTGAATCTCAACACAGTTTAAATGATAACTAAGTCACTCTATAAGCCAAAAAGTAACTAAATAATGAATTAAAATCCTGAAATTACATTGAAATAATTGTGCTACTTTTTGTCCTGCTTTTATTTGATCAAGAAAGTATTAATGTTTTTATTTATGAACTCTTTCTTACTTTCATAAAACTGGTTGTAAACAAAAATAATTAAACTATTTAAATTAATTATTGTTTTGCTATTCAGAATTTAAATAAAGTTTTCAACGTTTTAAAATTGTTCTTATTTTATGTAGAATTTTTTTTTACGTATATAAAATAAAATTATTAATTAAAAGTATAAAATATTTTTTGTATGACAATATATATAAAAATTTAATATTTTTTTATTCAAGAAAAATAAAAAATTATAACAATGATTGTTCTCATTAGTTTATAAGTATTGAATTCTTAATCTAAAAGAATAATTAGAGTAACTTATGAAGTAATTTTTGATAAATTTCAGTCAGATAAATTACATCTGCCTAATAGGCAAAAAGATAAAAATGCTTTTAAATAGCTCACAGCTTGTGAAAAATCTCTCCAATACTTCTTTTTAAAGAAACAGTGAAAAAGAGAACACAATTACTACATGCCTGTTCTCAAACCCACACAGTGCTTCATGTCCAGCATAAATTCTATCTGCATTAAGTTATTCTGGAAAAGGAAAATTATTGCCATTAGTTCTGGCTAAACTTCAAAGGCCCAAGGAACTGAACGGTCTAGGTCTTCATTCAATAAACCCTTACTATGCACAAAAATTCTTCAATTCCATGCACAGCACCTTCCTGGAGGCACTGGATACTCTGCCATATTTTCAGTTGATCCCACAGATACTCCTCCAACATTCAAAAGCAAGTGGATCACTGACATCTGGATTCACATCAAAAAATTTGCAAACCCAATGGCTCAAATGTTATGAAACAAAAGAACCTATTGAGAGATATACAAGCTGATTTATCTCATCCAAGTATCTCTCCAAGCAGAGCTTGGCATAAACAACAAACTGCTAATTAAAAAGGCCAAGAGATTGTACTTGGAATCTCAACACATAGACTTTCTTGTAAAACTGAATCTCTCCTCTCTGCCCACTAACCACTTCCTGGTGTGGAAGAGAGGATTCTCATGCCTCAACACTCTTTGCCAGATCTTCTTATCAGATGAAGAAACCATTCAGCATGTACTGCTCATCTGCCCTTATCTCAATCAGATTCGTCACCTTATCTGTGAAGGGAACACAACCAACACACAAAATATATCATCCATTAAACATGCCATCAAAAATGGCACCTTCTCCCTCATCAGATTGTCCATCTTCCTCACATTTACAATCTGGCTTACCAGATATAAGCTCATTTTCATGCAAGGAAACCTCAATGCCTGCCAGACCTTCCTTGAGCTACTCACCAAGATAAAGCAAGGAGATAAATTGTTAGCTCCTGAATGGCCTTTCAGAGACACCTGGACAAGTGTTTTCTTTCCGAGGACATAAACATTCATCTTGAGAAATTCAAAACACCCACACTTATGCCATGCTGCAGCCACCTAGCACTACAATGCCAGCATAAGGTGACAAGATTACTTGGATTCTTTGACTTACATAATTCATGTAACATGAATAATTCCAATAAAGTTGTTTTTGAAATAATTCTGAAAGCTTTTCAATTTTCAAGTGGAAAAGATTTAAGCATGTTCCATTCTCATTATTTCTCTCACTAAGGAAAGTAATAAAATTAGATAATTATTTACTAACTTATTCAGTAGATAGCTGGATTGATTATAACCTTTGGCACATGGAAAAACATTCTAAGGTAATGAAGCCTAAAAACTTTTTTCTCTCGTCTCTTAAAAATATTTGTAATGATAATGGGAGTTGAATATATAAATACCAGATCACATAGTCTTATATATATATATATATATATATATATATATATAGACTATATTATATATATATATATATATATATATATATAAAATGTACAATAGGCATCTCAATATTCAACACCTGTGGATGCCAGTAGACTTTAGCCTAGAATACCTTGCAATGCTGACATGGCTAATTTGCTTTGCAAGATAAGTTAAAATTTTATATATTTTTAATAACATCTGAATAAAATTTCTGTTGCTGTAGAATATTTGCTTAGAGGGTGGATGAGAAAAGAGAGTTGGTGTACAAAGGGATAGATTTAATTGGATTTAGAAAGATTGAGAAAAATGTTGCTAAAGTTTGGAAAATGATTTGATATGTCAACATTTTAAATATAAAAAAATAAAATATTTTTTGTGTTTATACATTTACTGCAAGGAGGCTTTAAAACTAAAGCCTATATAAGATTAGTTGGATTTTAGGAGGTTTGCTATTAATTTTTTTTTCAATTTAAGTAAGAGAATAATTTATTTGAGAAATAAGGTACCGTTTGAGGTGTAAATTTAGGGGAGCATGTGGTTTTTTTAGCCCCATTGCTTTTGTATAAAGAGGTTTGAAGAGTGATAAAAAAAATCATAAATTTAGATATAGAGTAGGGGAAATTGTATTTGTGTCCCAAAATGTATGTATGATAGTCAGAAGGAAATTAGGCATGCTTTGGTAGAGTGTATAGTATGTAATAAGGTTTTCCATATGAAATGCTTAAATAACACAAGGAAAAAGTTAAAAAATGTATGGTTATGTAGATCATGTATAAATGTGATAAAAGAAGATGAAGAAATGCTTTTTAAGTGTAGGTAATTTTAAGAGAAAATCAGAAGAAATGGAGGAAATTGTAGATAAGAATGATAGAATAGAGTATACATTTAGTGGAGTGACAAGAGATATGGATGACAAAATGGAGATAGTTAGGCAGAGAATAAGTAAAATAGAAGAAAAGGTAAAGAATGTAAAAGTAAAATTAAAAGCATTAGAAATGAAGAATGAGCTGATCAAGAAATTAATAAATAAAAACAATAAAGAAGATATAAATAAAGAAATCCAGAAGGTGAAAGAGAATGTTACAAATGAAGATGGGAAAGTAAACTATGAGATAGTCTTGATAGGGGACTCACTAATTAGAGTATGTTGAGATATAATTGCAAGGGAAAATAGAAATAAGTATGTAAGAGTATATTGGCCTAGATCTAGAATTAGGAATGTTACATATAAGATAAAGAAACAGGTGAATAGAGATGTTTATGTTATGGAAGGGACTTGTCAGAGTCATCAGAAAAAGTAATGGATAAACACAAAGAATTGATTAATAGTTTTAATAAGGTTAAAGGAAGACTAGGAGTAATTGGATTATGATGACCAAGATTTAACAATAGGTATATATTAGATAAAGCATGTTCAATAAATGAGAGATTGAAAAAAATATGTGACAGAAATAATGTTATGTTGATGTTTTCATTAGCAAATATAATAAAACTGGATTGCACTTAAAAAACAAGGAAGTGAAGTATTAGGGAGTTTGATTCAAGAAAAATATTATAGTTCATGAAATTTATAAAGGCGGGTAAGGTTTTAAATTACAGTGTTTTCAAAAAAAAGTTAAGAATGGCTGGAATATAAGAAGTAAACAAAGGATAGCTGAATCAGATATACATGTAGATGTGAAGAGGGACTAGGTCTGTAAAACTAATGATAAATAAATTAATTACAAATGTAATAGAGAAGAAAGAGTCAAAAGAATTTATAAAAGGGTAATAATAAGAAGAAATTGCTAAAATTGGATATTTGAATATGCAAGGTGGTTGTAATTGAACAAAACGATTAAAATGAAGGGCTTACAGTATTAGAAGCAGTGGAAACACATCTAAGGAAAGAACCTACATTGTAAAATTTGGTATGGCAAAATATAAAAAGAAAAAAAAAGTGTGGTGGTATAGGAATTATGTCAAATATATTTATATACTGTAAAGTGCCAAGAACTTTTGTGGTTTGTGATAAGGTTAGGAAGACAATACTCAAATTATAATGGAGTGAAACAGTAGCATAAATGAAAACCTAGTTAAGGGTATACAGAGTTTCAAAAAAAGAGGGGAGGGGTAAGAAAATAATGATTATAGTGGATTTGAATGGGCATATTGAAGAAATTGATGGCATGGATAACAAAAATGTACAGCTTTTAAAATTTTTTATATCAGAGAGTGAATTTGAGCATTGGAAATTTATCAAATATTCCTGAGGACAATACATCATGATGTAGATATAATATATTTCACACAATAGATTACATATTAGTAGAGGAAAAAAGGAAATAAATAATGTATGGAAAATTAAAGTTTTTGATAATAAAGAGAGAGTATATAATAGTGATCATAATTTCTTTATAATGGAAATGGTTAGTAATGTGATGGAAAATAATAATAAAAGTAAAAAAAGATGTGGATGGAAAATTAATGATAAGATTAAGTTAAAAACATTTTATAATTAGAAAAAATCATGAAAGAGTTTGTTGGGGAGGAATATAAGGACTGTGGTGGTGAAGTAGATAAAGTGGCAAATAGGGCTTTATTATGAGAATATTCAGAAGAATAAAAGTAATAGACAAATGAGAGTTAGTAAAAGTATAAAAGAGGGGGGAAAACATGCAAAGAATATAAACATTCTATTAAAAACAAAAAAAGTGAAAAAAATATTAAATAGAAAAACTATTTAAAAAAAGGAAGTTGGCTAAAATAGATAATTATATAGAGAAAATGCAATTAAATAGTAAATTATTGGTCAATATTAGTAAAAGTGGGAAAGATGGGAGTAAAAAAATTTGGAAATATATTTAAAAAAAAGAATTATTATTAATTTGTTAAGTGCATACTCATTACGTAAGTAATATATATATATATATATTAAGGCTATCACCTTAAGACTATGCACCTGAACTTCGATAGTAGGGACCTCTACAAATCTTTAACATGCTCTTGTCTTTTAAATTTGTTAATTTTGTGTTAAAGATTTGTAGAGGTCCCTACTATTGAAGTTCAGGCACATAATCATAAGGTGGTAGCCTTAGTATATATAAAAAAAGGAATGTAGGGGAGAGATAAATAATGATGAGAAAAAAAGAGTATAGCTCTAAAAAAGAATTAGAGACAGTCTTAAGTAAGTATATAATGAAATGAGAAATGATATTATATGTGAAGAACAGAATGATAACAACATAAAAGCAATGGAAATATTAGTTTTGCAGAAAATTAATTAAATGAAGCTGGAAAGAAGTTGAAAAGTGGAAAGGCAAGAGGTTTAGATGGATGGGTACAAGACAGATTCTTTAAAAAGAAGACAATGAATCATCTTATACTTTTATCTATATTCATTTCTATAGGCCAATCTTGGTCTATATATAAGTGAATTTAGGTGAAAGAATAAGATGAACCTCTCTTATCTTTTCAAAGACTCTATCTTGTGCTTTGGATTGAGAGTATTTTACATTCTCGAATAATCAGCACTGAGTTGTTAATATATATATATATATATTGTGATGATCACACATACTGTGATCACACATTATATATTTCATATATATATATCGCATAATATTAAATGTGAGTTTTATATGTAAAATAATACATAGAAAATTGGATAAGTAACGTGGGAAAGGAAAGAAATCTATTTTAAGATAGTGTCAATTAAAAAATCAAAAATGGTGTAGTTGAGGAATGTAATTAAAATCGGAATTAATTAAATAAAAGTGAAGGGAGGGAAGTTAACGAGATTCTTATCTTTCACCTTCCAAAGTCAACTTTTTGAAATTTAGGAATAGTAAAGTTAAGAGAATATTAAAACAGGATCATCAAAGTTGATGATCAAGTCTTAAAGGGAAAGCAAATAGAAAAAGGGTTTAAATGATTGTAGAATTAACAGTCATAAAATTCGGTCGTAGTTATAAATAAAATAAATAGATTTATAAAAAAGATAAAGATCTTCTCTTCAAACTACACATTTGAATGTATGAAATATATGTATAGCTATGTAAAGGAAAGAAAGATAGTATATAAATAAGAAAATTATTTTATTAAAAGAGAAATGGAAAAGTAACCAAAAACCGATATTATGGAAGTAAATAAAAAAAAGAAATAAAAAACAAGAAGAAAATTTATGTATTTTATGAGAGAAAGTAAAATAAAAGATGTGAAATGTATTTAATGACATTCTAATGAACAATAAAAGAAGATAAGAAAAGGATTCTGGGACAAGACAGTAAGAATTTGGGAAGGAAAGGAGCCATGTTTTAGTTCTTCTTGAGAGTCTGCTGAGCTAAGATACAGATTAGTTTGAGAGCTATGAACCAAACGTACCAAGAATTTGAAGCATCGAGAATGCAGGGGTAAGGGGCCACAAACGGACACCAGTTGATCCATGCCCACCTTGGATGTAATGTCATCTCACCCATGAAGTAACAGCAGAGATAGCGCCTGCCTGATGGTTCACCTTCCCTCTCATTGAAGCCGCAAAGAATACGACAGAAGTAAGCTGCATGAAGGAATCCGAACCGGATCCCAAGAACTACCATCTCTCCAAAAAGAAGTGGAATAATCCACATGATGGTTAACTAATTGTTCATCCAAGTCCAGAAAAACCTAGACAATTAAACTTTAAATATATATCACACATGTACACTCTTTCTTAAAATGGCCAAAAGAAATTAAAATGCAATTGCAACTGTAAATCTTAGTGAATCAAATAATTAGTAGGTTTTCTTTATCAAATAATACGTGGAGAAAAGGACTCTAAGCTCTAGAATATCTACATATAAATTAAGAACAATTATTATTTAGGGTAAAGGATTAAATTAAATGTAATCTGTATTATTCTAATGATTTCTTATTTTATGTTTTAAATATTATATCTTGTGTATTTTAGTGTATTGTATTAAACAGTATTTATTAATGAATAGCTCTTTACGTATTGTCTTGATTTCTCCACCATACTAATTAGAATGATATAGCCATAGGGTTTATTAAATATTCAGTTTACATTAATTCTAGTAAAAGGTACACGTGTCAATCTAATACAGTAACATTAAATCTCATAAATTTTATAAATATTTCAAGCGCTGAATTGTTTTTTATTAAATCATTCTTATGAATGGAGTATCCAGCAGCCGAGGAGCGTCTGGTTGGGAAAAATAAATACTGAAATATTACATTGGTAATCTCAGTGTTCGATCAGGAATATAGACTTAAATGATTCGTCTATATTTGCTTCTTGCTTGACGTGACAGTTGTGTCGAGTAAAAGTTAAAATCAGAAACATTTATTATGAGACGAAACGTAATTCTGTTACATTTTTGGTCATGTATAAATTAATTCCAAAAATTAACTTGGTGAGAAGCGAAGACGAGAGGGAGAGTTTTTTCTTTGCTTTATAGTGCGTTATCTATGTTTCAAAGTCACATGTGTAGAAGAAAAGAGAAGGGAAGGGGGATAAATTAACTGTGTGAAAAGCTCTTGAAAGTTTTTTGGTTATATTTAATGTTAAAGAAAAAAAAGAGAGAAAAAAATTATTTGGATGTCTGTATACTTATAACGACCGAATATATATGTTATCTCTATGTAATTGCGATCAAATAAAGAGAAATGTATTGAAATCTAATATAAATTGGGAATAGATGTTGAAAAAAATTTTTTTTTATCGATAAGTCATAAATATAGTGAGATAAAGTATATCAGTGAAATCAAAATAAATTATATATGTGTCTTATTTCAAACAGTCATAGTGGGATAGAAATGATCGATAAATCCTAAATATAGTGAAATACAATATATTAGTCAAACCAAAGAAACTATATACATGCGTTATTGTAAGGCATTGTAATAGAAAAAATTTATCGATAAATATATACGTAGTAGAGTAGAGGGTAATAGTCGGGAAACTAGACATATCAGGGAGAGAAAACGAATCTAAGGCAGGTAGGCAAAGAATCTGAGCAGGTGTGGTTGGGATTAACTGGTGTACCAAATTCCAATCATAAAAGAAATGAATTAAATTAGCAAATAGAAATAAAAGGGTAAAGGACAAAAGAGAATCAGTATAGTGGAAATATATAATAAGGATTACTTCATAAATATAAAAGCATATTCATGCACACGTGAGCAAAAACAAAGATGAATGTCCAAAGTGACGGAGAGGGAAATATTAGTAGTAAAAAACAAGCTGAACAAACCGAAGATTTGAGTAATGATAAGGAAATGGAAGATAGTAATGAATACAAAAAGGGATGTAAAGTAGAATTCATGACATGATGAGTATGTTGAAGGATATAATAGAAAATCAGCGACAATTTGCTAGAGAAATAGATGAGAAAGAGAAGCAAAGGGAAAAAGCGAACAAGAAAATGCTGGAAGAGTTACGTGAACAAATATGGGAATGAATAAAAAAATGCCTTTGATCAACATAATTTTGCAAGCAGAAATTAAACAGAACTGTTTTTTTTTTTTAATTCAGTAAATTTTTATTGTCACACATTTGTAGAAAAATCAAATTTTATTTCATCTTGACATTTGCATCCATAGATAGTTTATGGAGCAGATCATAAATTATTTATATGCAAATGTAGTGAAGCTAAAAAAACACATTAAAGCTTAATAAAAATATATTGGCAGAGTTTTTATTGATGATGATGATTTTGTCTAATTATTTAAATAAAGTAGAAGCCAAAATACATACGAAAAATATGATAGCAAAATTTTAAAGTTAGTGCTAAATCAATTTGTGACTGTGTGTAACATCTACTTCATATTTTAATCCATCTGTATTTTAATCCATTTACAACATTTTTAGTTATATTTCTTTTAAACAGGAAAACATTTATAAAAGAATGGTGTTATTTAAACAAAATATGTTTATAAATAAATATCAAACTATAAACAACACTCTTCTATATACATTACATAATGCATTTACAATATTTGTTTCTTTCATTCATCTAAAAATAGCTGACATTTTTAACTATCCAACAGACTTTTTCAAAGCTCTAAGAAAGTATGTTGTTTAAGTGGATATACAATAATATTGAAAATATTCTCTGTTATTAAAAAAAAAGGCATTTGTCAAGTATAAAAAATATAATACATTGCCAATTAATTTATATTTTCATATTTTTGGAGAGAAAATAACTACTGTTAAACCATAGTTCTGATCTAATATGAATTCATGACATCAAAATCATAATCCATGGGTAGCATAAATGATAAATTTCCAAATATCTACCAATCTACTATATTATTATAATATCCAATATCTCCACAGAGCTCCACTCACATATGCCCAGCAAAACAATATTTTCTCTGAGAACTGGATAATACTACTTTTTCATGTTGTGTCTCTAAAAATGTTCTGATATATAAATAGCTAATTGCACTTTCCATGCTAACTTCATAAGAAGTAATATGCATATCATCTTCATATTGAACATCAAAATAATCTGAAAAAAATCCTGAGTCAGTACCAAAAAAAGTAATGAACTAAGAATAACATTCAAAAGGTAAAAAAATCTAAAATTTGGTCAGTATATTGTAGAACTGATATATATTGACCTACTTCTTTATTTTTAGTTTTAAGTTTCCTATGTGATTTGGTGCAGTTGTAGAGACTCCACTTCAAGATCTGTGGATTGTAACTTAATTCTGTCACATTCAGACTCGAACCTGAGCCACATACCATTATCAATAAAATAGCATTTTGGAACTATACTTTTGCAGATTATTTAATAAGTCATTTCTAATCTGGACTATGAAATGATAATATATAAAAAAATAATCATGTCTTGACGTTTTATAACCAGTACATATTTGTAACTATGCTAATATTTCAATAAATCTAATGAAGATAATAGTTATAATTTTTATTCTGTTATTGTCATTAGCCAACTTTTGGATATTGATTTTTATCAAAATTTGAGTAGTTAGTAATTTTCTTGATTAAAATTATTTATTTAATATTACTTTTTTAATTAATTAAATTTATCATTTTCCTACATAAAATATTAGTATTTCTATATTGCCTGTGCTCTGATAATCAATATTGTCATATGCTTTCCATGATACAAAAATCTGGGAATAGTAACAAGGGGTATGTAGAAGGATTACGTTTTTACCATATGTTTATCATAAAACATTAACCATTATGTTGTTCAATATATTTAGTAATAAACCTTATCATTATCATCTTTCCATTAGCACATGAATACCATACCATAAACTGGAATCAAGTAAGAGGCCACATAGTACAAGAACTGCTTTATTCAGATTCTATTTGTCACAATTATTACTGCAAGAATTAATTAACATGTATGTGGTTAATTAAATAACTTGCATATATTCTCTTTCACTTGTAAAGTAGATAAAAATAAAACCAATTTTATCTATAGACTAAATATACATTAGACATACAATCAAGATTATAATAAATAAAAATAAATATTTGACCAACTTTATTGATCAGAAGTTCATAAAATCTTTTAACACTGGAAATTGTTAGAATTGAAATAAATCTGAGAATCTTTTGCTCTTGTGTCTGTTATTTTACCATTGTACTAAATCGTGCAAAATTATTTAATGTAAATGAGGGTTTTTTACATTGAAAAAAAAATTTCAGATGTAACCTGGTTTAGTAAAAAACTAAGAAACAAAAGATAATATTATTGATAGTTAAGCTAAATTATGTAATGTTCATCGGCATTTAATTACAGAATAGTAATTAAAGAACATTGCATTTAGTAAGACCACATATTCATATATTTAATAGAAAGTCAGAAAAATCAGATATAAAATAACAGATGTTATGTTGTGCATGAGAAAATTATCAAAAATCTTACAAATGTAGAAGTCTCTTTTAAAGGAGAAATATTTAAAATATTTATTAAAAAAATAAAGAAATAAGAAAATTGAATTAGAATTTAAAATAAAAGTATGTTTACAAAAATAGAAGTTGACTTTAAAATCAACAGTAAGGATCAATAAATTATTACAGTTTGACTATTCTTAAAAGGTAAAAATTTTAATAGTCAAAAAGTTCATTATTAATTCTGATGAAATAGAATTTCTTATGTATATTAAACCACTAAATATTATATGATCACCATTTCTTATGCTTGCTCAAGCTGTTAAAAAACAGAGACAAAACTCTCTGTAATTGCACCCAGTGCAAGCCAGAGTAATCAATGAATGCAAGAAGAATTTGTGCATAAAATTAGTAATTAGCTTGAGCAAGTCTAAGAAATGATGATCATGTACGTTTAGTGGTTTAATAACAATCCTGCCCATTAGGATAATAATGGCTATGATTATTAAAGAACCAAATACTTCAAATTGTATAGATATTGAACTGAGTCCAGATCTATATGCCTTTATAAGTGAATGAAATTGGATTGAAGATATTATTGTGTTTTAATTCTAGACTCATAGCTTTATAGTTAACTAAAAAGCTAAAAGGTGGCTGTTAGAGGGTTGCATTAAATCCTAAGATCTAAGTGCAGTTCTCTCAGATCCCCCACTGATGAAAGCCACAAGCTAGATATTCATCTGAGGATATTGGATGAATAGGCATTAGATAGGTATTTTATGCACAAACCTTCTTGCACCCAGTGATTAAACTGGCTTGCACTGAGTGGCACTATTGTATGGAGAGTTTTGCCTCTGCTTTTAATTTCAGATGTGAATATATCTATTCAAAAGTGATCAAAAGATTTAATGAATTTTCTGAATTTGAGTATTAGGTATTAAAAAAGATTTTTTTTTTTTTAAAAAGTGCTTTTGAATTGTGCTGGAATAACTTTTGAGAGTAACAATGTTTGCCAGAAAACTAAAAGTGTGAATATCAATATTATATACATAATGATTTGTAAGATGTAATGATGAATAAAAATAAATGGACTAGCAGCAATGAGATGGAACGTACCTACATAATAATGAATGTATTCTTAATATAATCTATAATCCTCAGCAATCACTGTGCACTTTATGACTTTTCAACATCTAACATACATACAACAACAAGAGCACTGAGATTTACTTGATTATGTATATATAATTTTATTTAGAGAATAAAAGTCAAAAATATTTTCATCAATTACAACCATTAAAATTATTAAATTGTAATATATATATATAGTTCAGGGGACCTTTCAGTTACAATATATATATATATATATATATTATTAATCAATGTCTGTATTCCAATTATAATAAAATATATATAATTATTCAAAACAATACAATAATTAATACAGTAACAATATTTTAAAACAAATATATACCAATTTAATAGAAGTACTTTCAACTATCTAAGTAGTCATTGTCAACTAGACTCAAATTGTATTAGAAAAAACCGTTACAAATGTAAACAAAAGTAATACGTCATACATCAATTTTCCCACAATTCATTAATTTTTATATTGGCTGCCTGTCTATTTATCAACTGTTGCTTTTCACTTTTTATTAACATAGCTTCTTTAATTTTGCGTTTATTATTATTTCTTTCAATACACAGAATTTTAACTTTATTAAAATCAAAATCAAAACCATAATTACATGTTACATTATGATCAAAAAATACTGATGGTGATACATCATCATTTCTAACATTCTCTTGTCTTGATTTTTGCACTCGTTTATATAATAACAAATGCTCCCTTGATCTTTTCTCCAATGTACATCGAGATTCCCCAATATATGCCTTTCCACAAACACATAGCCATTTATATATTGCACAACTTTGATTTAAAATACTACACCTATTTTTTGAATTATTTATTAATCTATTTAAATTAGGAGTAGTATAAAATGCAACTCGACATATATTTTTATATATCTGTTTTATAAATTTAACCTGTTCATTACAAATAAATGGTATTGATATCCAAGTTTATTTTATTTTATCAATATCTATAGCATCTAAAATATTTCTATTATTATTAAACTTAGTAACAATATTATAAATTAATTTATGATCATATCCAACATTTAACAAATCCATAATAAATACATTTATGTTACTTATTTTATCAGAACTATATTTACATAATTTATTATTCCTAAATAAAAATGATTTTAAACCGTATAATTTATGTGCTATTGGCACATTTGAATACCAAGGAATATATCAAGATATGAAGATATAATTCTTAATACTAATATATATTGCCAAGGTATTAAAATTTATTACAGGTATGTTGATGATGTTTTCGTTTGTGGAAGTTTAGATATTATAAATGTATTATTCAATGAATTAAATAGTTTAGAAGGTTTAAAATGGAGTAAATCTTTTGAAGAAAAAAAGTCAATTCAGTATTTAGATATTAAAGTTACACGTAATAAAAATAAATTAGATTATTGTATGGTAATAAAAGATATTGAAAAAAGAGGATATATTCCTTGGTATTCAAATGTGCCAATAGCACATAAATTATCCGGTTTAAAATCATTTTTATTTAGGAATAATAAATTATGTAAATATAGTTCTGATAAAATAAGTAACATAAATGTATTTATTATGGATTTGTTAAATGTTGGATATGATCATAAATTAATTTATAATATTGTTACTAAGTTTAATAATAATAGAAATATTTTAGATGCTATAGATATTGATAAAATAAAATATACTTGGATATCAATACCATTTATTTGTAATGAACAGGTTAAATTTATAAAACAGATATATAAAAATATATGTCGAGTTGCATTTTATACTACTCCTAATTTAAATAGATTAATAAATAATTCAAAAAATAGGTGTAGTATTTTAAATCAAAGTTGTGCAATATATAAATGGCTATGTGTTTGTGGAAAGGCATATATTGGGGAATCTCGATGTACATTGGAGAAAAGATCAAGGGAGCATTTGTTATTATATAAACGAGTGCAAAAATCAAGACAAGAGAATGTTAGAAATGATAATGTATCACCATCAGTATTTTTTGATCATAATGTAACATGTAATTATGGTTTTGATTTTGATTTTAATAAAGTTAAAATTCTGTGTATTGAAAGAAATAATAATAAACACAAAATTAAAGAAGCTATGTTAATAAAAAGTGAAAAGCAACAGTTGATAAATAGACAGGCAGCTAATATAAAAATTAATGAATTGTGGGAAAATTGATGTATGATGTATTACTTTTGTTTACATTTGTAACGGTTTTTTCTAATACAATTTGAGTCTAGTTGACAACGACTACTTAGATAGTTGAAAGTACTTCTATTAAATTGGTATATATTTGTTTTAAAATATTGTTACTGTATTAATTATTGTATTGTTTTGAATAATTATATATATATATATTGTAACTGAAAGGTCCCATGAGACTTTATGGCCAGCCATGAACAAGATGGTATGATCTATAAAACTACTAAAGATTATTTTTCCAGAATTAAATATATGATCCATTACATCAATATTAACCATCATATGCAGAATACATGCCATTTTAAGAAGACAGTAATAATTATAATCAGCATTGTAACATGATTGGTCGCAGCTCAGATATACTCAGGATTTTAATACAGCAATGCTATGTAGAGTATTTGATTTTTAATAAAAGGTAACCAATATAAACTGTAGATTCTTTCATCATTAATGTAAATTGTCAAATAGAATCAATAGCAATGAGACTCTTATTATTATAGGTAAGGTGTAACTTATAATATTAGAAAATAGGTTCAATTATAATATTGAGTAGCAAATCTATTTATTAATTTTGGTCCCAATATCACAAACATCAATAAAGGCAACAAATTCTGGATTATATTCTACAACTAACAAAGCAAAGCTAAAGTGATGACAGAGGTAAATGGAATTTTATTATACCCTGTGCATCAGTAATTACCCATGAACAAAAGCAGTAAAATATTTTCTTAGAACTTCAGTAAACCTTGTATGCATCATCAGTGACAATATGTGCTCTAATATTTGACTTAGTTAATGTGATGGATTTTCTGTTTCTATGTATGACAAATAGCAAAGATATAGTTAGGTTAAATTACAAAATTAATATTTAGTTATAATTCAATCAATACCAATAAATAATTGATTAATACAATGATCAAAAATAAATGATTAAATAAACAAAATAAAATACCATCACATGTACTTGTTTTTATACATAAATAATGTACATAAATTTAAAAACAAACACAATATAAGATGTTCTCACCAATGGACTTGATTTCAGCCCTTGTGGGAGAGAGAATGGGTTCAAACACCTAGTCAATCACATCTCCAATATGTCAATAACAGAACCAATGCACCCATGCCCCAAATTTATAATAGTAGTGATTTGTATTAATAAAAATGCAAGAGTTGGTCATGCAGAGATAATAAATCAAAGAGGAGATTTGATTCTCAACTCAGCCTGAAGTATTATATAAATTGACCTGTAATAATTATGAAAATAAATTTATCAAATACCCCCTTTATAGCTAATAACTGAACACACAAGATTAATCTAAAAATGAAGGAACACACATCGACATCATAATGTATGGAGACTCTGCCCAAGCACATTTATACAACAAATAGCAATGGTATTCCTGCAGATGTATTCATCCACACAAAGGAATAACAAAGAATTAAATGCCCTGTGTGTTTTCTAACCATCATCAGAGTAACAAGCACCATTACAAAATGTTCCACAGATTAACCACCAGCATGGAAATGAATATAAAGAATATAAAAATGGCAAAAAATCATTCTATGGATTTAACCACTAGCACAGAATAGTACCATACAACATTATAAAATAGTGCAGACATTCACTTCTCAAATAGAAGAAACATAAAATTATCCTCATCAACAAAACTGCTAAATTAGGAGACTCATGCATTTTTACAAGCATGGATTAAGATATAAAATGAAATAAATACATTAGTATATGAACTATTAAAATAATAACCGACTCTGCCTAAAACATGGGCAAAATAATAATAATATGTAATAAATATAATACAAGCATAGGCACAAAACCCTGAAAAGACATATGGGATTAAGTCATATGGTGTTGATACATGTTATATATTTATTAAATAATCATTAGACCTTTATGCAAATGCTGTTCCCTAATCTTTATGCAAGCACTGTTCCCTAATAATTGATTCTTCTCAATCCCTATATTATATGTTCAATTGAATTAATTTAAATTAATAAGTAATTATTTTAGACCCAATAGAGTATCTACTGTGAACTTCATACACATATAAGATAATATGAAAATAGAGACTAGAATAATATTACATACTTGTTTAAATAACTACACTAAGTTAAAATACATAATATTTCAAATATATTAAATATTCACCCATAAAATTAATAGTACTTTTTCTTAATACTCAATATAAATTAGATAGTTTTCAATTATAACATATAGAATTTTATGAGCTTGATTATATTCCTCTTCGTTCCCATCATAATGAATATTCCATAATTAATTAATTCACATGTAAGCTATCAAAATATTTGAGATATTTATAAATAATGGAACATGTATAATACTGTAACATGTAAAAATGTATCAACTCCATCTAAAGAATCTCCTTATGAATGTTTAAGGCTGATCCTTTTTTAAAAAATACACTGTCACATGAACAGAGAGTATCCTTCCACATTAACCAGTTTTATTATTTTAACTAAAGTATTCCTCAAAAGTTAATAAACTTCATTATTTCTATGTAGGCATTACTCCAAAGTTAAAATATTTTATTAATTTTTAATCTAGCAAGTGAGTATCAAAGACTAGGAATGATTGTGCAAATAAACAGTTATCCCATATTTGTCATGACACTTATAAAGTAATTTCCTGGTTGGCTGTTATTTTGTTTCAACAGCTATATTATTATTTTAACAATATTATTCAGACATTTTAAAATTGTTATAGCATTTCACTCCACTCATATATGGTATAATTATATGATTTAAAATCATAAAAGTAAAATATTATATCTATGGTTAATATAGTCTGGAGGCAATAAAATATATTTCAAGGTAAACTGACCTTTAAAATTATTATTTCCCTTGTTGCAGTTGATAAGATCAGTACATTTCAGTTGTAGACATTTTGAAATATAATCAACAGTTAGATTTTAGACTATTTAACTACTCATACTGTTATTGGCACATAATAACATTGCAAATTTGGAATTATATAAAAAAAATTTCAATTTAATTCCTTTATTTGTCCTTAATTTTAAGGAATATCTTTCATAGTTGTTGCATATTTAACAACAAAAACTTTACAAACACCCTATTGTTTTTCCATTTAAAAAATGTCTGCATGTTCTCTCCTCCCCTTCACCCAATTACATTTATTCTTATTTACATATTTCTGTTAAAAATGAAAGAGAAAAAATGTGTTTATTGTATTCTATCAACTAATTCAAGATAAATTAAATCAATCATTTTAATTAAACCAAAGTTAATCTTTAGGATCAGTTAAAGGGAAATAACTATTATTTATATTTTACTACATCTAATATAATATGTTGCTGATTTTTTCAGGTTAAACACAGCTTTTATTATTCAGCAATTGAAAAAAGAGCAAAAACCAATAAAAAATATAGAATAAGCAAAGTAAAAAAAATGAATTACACAATCTCATCATCGAGTCAAATTGAATACAAGTGCTCTGATAATCAAGACACCTAAAAAAAGACAGAGAAATTTTAAATCAATGCCATCAAATTATATTTGCTCCATATATATATAAAATTAAGAGCATGATAATGAGCTCTAAACAAGCTTTTTTTATTATGATAAATGCTACTACAAGAGAAGGCATTCAAATCATCTTTATCTTAGATTGTCCCCATTCCCAAACCAGTTTTGACCTATGGGTCTCTTCAGTGAAGAGTTGGGACACTAGATTCAAAAAACCAACTCAAGCTAAGTATTTATCTAAAAAGTAATTGTCAAGAAGAAGATCTAAAGTCAGCTCTCCAACTGAAAAAATTATATGGGCCTGAACTTAATTCAGATACTCCATATATTAATAGGCTTAGCCATTTAATTTAGCCAAAGCCCCAACAGCATAATAATAATAATAATAATAATAATAATAATAATAATAATAATAATAATAATAATAATAATCATAAAAAGTCAGAGGTCACATGACATATATATATATATATAACTTCTATTTACCAATATGTAAAATTAAAAGCATGCTAATAAGCTCTAAACAAGCTTTTTTTTATTATGATAAATGCTACTACAAGAGAAGGCATTCGAATCAACTTTATCTTAGATTGTCCCCATCCCCAGACTGGTTTCAACCTATGGGTCTCTTCAGTGAGGAGTGTTTAGAGTTCATTAGCATGCTCTTAATTTTATGTATTGGTAAATGCAACCTATATATGTCATGTGACATCTGACTTTTTATTATATATATATTACCCTGTAATTTTTAAGTGTCAAAATTTCTACATTCACAATTTTTGAAACTAATTACTTTAGATTAATTCATTAATAATTATTGCTAATCGTTTTTAAAAATAAAAATTGTTTGTAGCATATACATAAATTTTAAACTTCAAATAAAGATAAACATATTTTTCCTTTTAATTATACTAAATCACATGGAATAATTAAATTTATTTCTCTTTTTAAATACTTTTATTTAAGTTAGAATACTTATTTGTTGGTTTGTATATTTATTTATAAACTTTTATAATCACTTTTATTATCTAAGTTAGAATAAAATTATAAAATTGAAGTTTAACAGATTTAGATTCAAAAGCATTGGTTCAAATTTAGTACATACATAAAAAATTCCAGGCAAAGTAATATGCGATTCTAATATTTTAGGTAGTGGCCTAGTTTTTTAAACATGAAAAAGAGGGTGGAAAAGTTTTGAATATTTTGATGTCAAATTTAAAAAATGTTTTTAGAACTTTAATATGTTTTAAGTAAGGCTTGTGAGAGGATAGGATAGAGATTATTTTTTGTTTTCAACTTAAATTAATAATAACAATTTAAAATCAAGATTAAATAGACTTAGAAATTCAATGTTACAAAGAATGTGTGTGATTTTTTTGGTTTCATTTAACTCAAGGATCATTTCATCAAAGAATTCTCAATTTTTAAATTATTTACCACTTATTGGGAATTTTTGCAAACTTTATTTTTAAATATGCACTTTTTCTTTTATTTATATATATAATCCTGCAATTGAATATTAATAAATACAGTAATATTCAATAGCAAGATTATTTATATAATTTCGAAGAAATACAGACATTGAATAAGAATATTATTATACATATATATATATGTGTGTGTGTAAAGTTTTGGTTTGAAAAAAATACCATAGATGGCCAGAAAAGAGAAAATTTAATAAGAGAAGAAAGCTTTAGTTCTGTATTAGCTTCACCTTGATGAATGTCTTTTTTGTATTATAGACATTTTCTGATATCACTAATTTTTATGACATTGTTTGGAGAAAAATAGTTTGAATAATCCAAAATATGATTGATTATTGGTAAATTTATTACAATTCAAGATTATTTTTGTATAATAATTGTATATCAATTATTACTAATCAAGAATATAAATTATTAATTTATTTTGAACAGAAATATTTTATTTTTAAAAACAGAATATTATATTTTTGGACATTGGAAATCTACCTTGAAGATATTTCAGTGCAATTAGTAACAATAAGTGTAAAAATATTGTAATATTGTAAAAAATATTTAAAAAATTATACTTTTAAAGCATAATTTGATGGATTTAAGATAAGTAAATATTTATTCTTTAACATTTTAAAAACAAATATCATATAAGCAAAATTTCATTGAATTTTGAAAATAAAATTATTCTTCCCAGCAAAGATGATATATGAGGCTTTTTGTTTGATTACAATCTCAATTTTTTTTAAATATTTTCAAAAATCAAATGTGAATATTTACAATTTATTTTATTTGTAAACAAAAATATCTATCAAATAAAATCAAATTTATTATTTTTTTTGCAAATAATAATGATTTAATCTTAAACTTAATGTTGTGAGGCCAAAAAAAAAAGAACACTTGGACAGTTAAGTTAAAATAAGAAAGTTAGTTTACAATATAGTTTCATTAAGCTTTTTTTTAAAAAAAAAGTTTTTTCAAACAAAAAAAAGACAAACAATTTTCAGTAGAAAAGTATGTTACTTAATGCTTTATTATCAGACAAATATACAATTATAATATAGTTCTGAGCCACATTGTTCAAGCCACACTCTTTCTTTAAGTAAAGAAAGCTTGAATTTTAGCACTCCAATGAAAAGAAAATCTTTTTTTAATGAAATGCTAAAATTTTAACTTTCTTTATTTAAAAAGTGAGTATGTCTGAATGCTACAGCTATGGTGCATTTCAAATATTGAATATAGATTTCAGCTAGCAGCATATATTGTTTCTATATATAATTATGTACACATATTAAGTATCATATATATATATATAATTGAAATAATATTTTTAACGGTTTAAAAACAATTACAAATAATTCTTAAATCTGCAAAAGTACTTTTGGTTACTTTCTAACCTGCCTCAACTGCCATTTAATTCAAAAACAAAAGCGGAAGCAAACATCATCAATTCAAATTCCATGAATCTCATATTTTAATGTTAGAAGATTGTCAATTTATTAAATGCGTTTTATTCCTGTTTATAAAAATTGCCTCTTTAATTTTTCTTTTACTATGGTTTCTCTCTTCATGAAGAATTTTCACATTTTCAAAATTAAAACAAAATTTATATTTACATGTTTTTTCATGATCAAAGAAAACTGAAGGAGATATTAAATCACCATTATTTTTATTTTTTACACACTTATATAACAATTCATGTTCCTTCAATCTTTTCTCAATACTGCATCTAGATTCACCTATATATGATAGCATACAATCACAAAAAACTTGATATATGATATTACTTTTTTGCTTGACAGGTATGACATCCTTAGAATTATTGACTAATTTAAGGATTATTTGTAATTGTTTGTAAACCATTAAAAATATTATTTCAATTATAATTACAATATTGTTTTTAATTAACGGATATTTTATTTATTTTACATATATATATATATATATATATATATATATATATATATATATATATATAAGGCTTATACATATTAACTTATTGCAGAAATATCTAGTAATATATATATCAAATTGAGTTAAAGTACTATTATATGTATTATTTGAACTTTATTTATGATATAGTTTAAGTAAGCATTTAAAAAAAAATTCCAATAAAAAAAATGTATTAACATTTTTCACTTAAACAAGATATTTCATATTTTTAATCACTTAATGCTTTATTATACACATATATTATTATGAACACATATTCAATATGATGTATATATATATATATATTATTAACTTATAGCATAAATATCTAGTAATATATATCAATATCATTAATTAAAATACAATATAGTTTTTCGTTTTTACTTATTGTGTTTATATTGAAGAGTTAAAACTAATAGAAATATATATATATATTAAATGCTTTCATTTACCATGCAATAAAAGAAAAAAAAATTATTCCTTCAGCCACCATTGGAGTTTTTAGATTTAACTTGAAATAAAAACATGGGGGGTGGGGTGTATCTAGAAAAGTCCCTATTTTTTATTACAAGAGATTGATTTAATTAATTTCTGGAAACCCCCTTCTTCCATGCTTTTATTTCAAGTTAAATCTAAAAAACCCTGAAATGTAGTTGAAGAAACAATTTTTTTTTTAGTGGACGGTAAATAAATGCATTTAATATGTATAAAAAAATTATCTCTTTATTTTTATTAGATAAAAACTTCCACTCCATTGCATTTTCTTAAAACTTATGAATAAAGACATTTGAGAAAAATAAATTACTATCAAAATGTACTCAATGCAAACTAACATTCTAAAGTTGATTCTGGGTACAATCTCTTATAAATATCTTTGTTATTTGCTTAGTATTTATCATTGCCAAATTATTATAATTTGATTTAGAAATATAAAACTTTTTACATTTAAGAACTGATATCAAATATTTTAGATACTTATATTATGAATTGTTACTAATTATTTGTTAAACTAGAGATTATACATAATCAATATATAAACTTTAAATCTCAGTAAAAAATTAATAAATCCGTTTTTTTTAATTTATTAAACATATCAGTAACTCATCTTCATTTCTATCATGGTGCATTTATATTTTTCATTTATCCTCATGGGTGAGTGCATAATCATAATTATGTTGTGTACCACCAAGCTGCACACTGACTTGGAATAAAATTAACTTATAAAATACCTAATTAGTTTTCTTATTTACACTGATATATACAATTCATAATAAAACGCATATAATTATAATGAGAAAATAACATAGTTTACCTTTCTCATGATGTCAGATCTTATCACAATGAGAATGCTAATCATACATTGTTTTATCCCTAATCCTACCAATCCCATAATCATTTAATTATTTTACTAGATTTGTGATGGGCAATATGTCTGTTCACTTAATAAGTAATTAAAACATTTATAAATTTAAATTAAACTGAAGTACTATTAGTAATATGAATTTGGATTTTATAAAATAAATAATTTTATTTGCAATAAATACCAAAACTAAGTAATGATACTAAAATTCCAATATCAATTCAAAAAAAGTAATAAAGAAAATGCAATATCAAAGATGTATTATAATGTCTTATTATAGACAATACTTTTATGTGGGATATTACAACATCAGAGTTAGAATATTTTTAATGATCATGTAATTCGTTTCTGAACAAATATGTCCATGTACTCAAAGTATTTCAAATATCTCTGAGTAGATGAAATTTAAATGGATTTATCTATTCAGAATGAGTATTGTAGTATTGTATCATGAAAAATTTGGATCTGTGTGTGCCTCACATAAACATGGTCAAATTAAATCTTATAAAACAAATATAGTTTCAATGAGAATGTGGTCTGTTTATTATCATGCACACATTATACCTACATACGTAATGGATTCATGCACAAGTGAATTGAAAGCAGTAAAAATTAATTAAATAGATCTGAATAATTATAATAAATGTAAATTTATAATCAAGATTGTCACATTTCATAATTTTTTACCAACAATAATTATGATATTTTATCACAATATAACTTATTGGCTAGCTCTAGTGTAGTTAAATATTACAAATGTATCAAACAAGTTTAAATATGGAAATAAATTAAACATTCTAGAATAAAATCAAAGAAAAGTTGTGTAGAAAAAAGTGATATTCTCAATTGACGTCTTATATTTATCTGAATATATAGTTTAAATAAAATAAAACAATCATATTTGTAAAACTGTTTTGTATCTTAGGTAACAAATGTAGTTGTGAAAAAAATATGGGTGTTCTCTTTTCATTTAATATTGGCCTATGATTGGATTATAAACAAATAATTAATAGCCCCTATTAGACCAAGTAAAGGAGACTATGACCATATAACTAAACAATGTACAAAGATCCAATGATTCAGATGTAATCTGGGATGAATTATTTTACATACAAATATATATATATATATATACATATACTGTAATTCTGCTTAGTAATTAAATCAAGGTTAAATCTTAACAAAAGTGAAAAAATAATTAATTAGAATCAGGGCCGGCGGAAGCGGGCATGCAACGCATGCTAGGCATGCGGGCGCTGGCAGAAGGAGGCGCCAACAAAAATTATTGAGAGTAGATTATTGAAAATCATATGAAGTCATATTATATCTTATTAAATGACACACACAAGCAGGCCTGCACACAAGCTCTGCTTAATATTAAAAATATAAAACAATCAAATCTATTATTTATCATGAACAATAAACTAAACATAAAGTTTATTATATTACAAATTTCATATTGTAATGTTTATATATATATAGTACTGCTTATAGTAAACTATAAGTAACTTTCTGCTAGCAAATATATAAATAAACACACACTAAAAGTATTATAAATTAGAACTTATGTATGTATATGCGTATATATATATTAGATCATGTACATAATTTTGAAATCGTAAGAAACGATTATAATATTGCAAAATAAAACATTTTCTAATTTTTTATTTAAATAATAATTTGATATAAATATTCGAACGTGTATGTAATATATATTATAGGTATAATTCCAGTAAACTTAATATAATTTTCAGTTTACTTTTTATTTTATATATTTTAATCGTTGTCAAAAGTCTATTTTTTCTGCATACTAATTAGGTTTGCAAATTAATTACATACGTTTGCTTATGATGTTTATCGCAAATTTTAAAATCTTAGTAAGAACTTGTAAACAATAATTATAATCCCAGGAAATTTTCTATTGAAATCGCAAATCAGGCCTGGTAGGCCACGTGTGTTAATTAGAAAAATATATGATAGCAAAAGAAAATCTTGCCAATGGTAAAACTAAAATGTTCAGTCAAGCGTAAAAAGCTGGACACTTGAGTTATTTTAAAACCTGACCATTTTTAATGTCAATGGCTGAATATTTCCAATTTATTAGCTGCCTTTTTTAGGTAAACAACTTAAACAACTTCTTCCCCTCCGCGTATAGAGTTTTGTATTTTGGCGCAAGAAGTAATTTATGTTGGACATCTAAATTAGCGATATATAATCTTAAGTATTAAGATACATGATGTAAATATATAAATTAGAGTCCGTATTTATTTATTTATTACATTTGAAAATTATTTTAAAGTGGTGTTCATGAGTAAAAGTAATATGGAATCAAAAACTAAGAAAAAACTATCCGGTGCACAAAATCATAAACGCCAAGCTGAAAAAATAGCAAACATTAAAAAACAAAGTGGATCACTTAATAAATATCTTAAAATATCAACTGCTTCTGAAATAGCTTATACTCAACAAGAACCAGAACCGTGCACATCATCTAGTTCACAGGGAACTGTTGAAAATATTGAACAAGATTTTAGTAAGAAACAGTTAAGTGACAACAAAGTCATTGTGCCAATATCATATCAAATGTGTACAAATTTAGAAGATCCAGCTGAATGGAATAAAATCGATGACAAACTACGTGTTATTTTAGTAGAAATGGGGCCTGTTCAAAAGAAAGATATTATATATCCGAACGATGTACATGGCCGTAAATTTTCTGATGTATATTATAATAGAAAAATGGAAAACGGAGAAGTAGTTTTTCGAAAATGGCTTATTTATTCCGAAATTTTGAACTCTGTGTTTTGCTTTTGTTGCAAACTTTTTGGATCTACTGAATCTAGCCTCATAGAAGGATACAATAATTGGAGAAAATTAAGTACAACTTTACACAGACATGAAACTAGTATGGCTCACATGAAAAATTTATTGAATTGGAATGAACTTGAGAAAAGATTAAAAAACAAAATTACTATTGATTGTCAATCTCAAAATTTATATGAAATGGAAAAGAAACATTGGAGGAGTGTTTTGGAACGGCTGATTGAAATTATCAAATTCCTTGGTAGTCAAAATTTAGCATTTCGCGGATCATCTGATAAATTATCTGAAAAAAATAACGGAAATTTTTTAAAATTAATTGAATTATTTATGAAGTTTGATCCCGTTATGGAAAATCATGTTGAGAGGGCCCTAGATCAAAACAATAGAGTACATTATTTGAGCAAAGATAGCCAAAATGAATTATTGGAAATTTTAAGTACAGCAATTAGGGAAACAATTTTATTATCGATAAAGAAATCCAAATATTATTCTATTATTTTAGATTGTACACCAGATGCAAGTAAAACTGAACAAATGACCATAATTATTCGCTCGTTTTTTGTAATAATGGAACGGTTAAAATTAGAGAAAACTTTTAGGTTTCATAGATATAACAGATTCCACTGGACGAGGTTTATGTACAACAATAATTGAACAACTGGAAAAATGGAAGATTCCATTGAAGACATGCGTGGTCAAGGGTATGATAATGGGGCCAACATGAAAGGCAAAAAGGCTGGACTTCAAAATTTGATTTTAACCAAAAACCCTCGTGCATTTTACGTACCATGTGCTGCTCATTCTTTAAACTTAATCATAAACGATGCCGCCAAAGTCAATGTAGATACAATTGATTTTTTTGCAATTGTTCAAAAAATATACAATTTTTTTTCATCATCTTATAAACGGTGGTCAATCCTTTTAAAATTTATTAAAACTTTAACTCTAAAACATCAGAAACACGATGGGAAAGCAGAATTGATGCAATCCGGCCTCTACGGTATCAGTTGGGTGGAATTTATGATGCACTCTATGAAATAATGAACAACGAATCTTTTAATAGAGAAATTCAACATGAAGCTCAATCACTCTGCACTAACCTTAAGGATTACAAATTTATTTGTTCTTTAATAATTTGGCATGATATATTAAATAGAATAAATCCTGTCAGTAAAATGCTCCAAAATGTATATATGAATGCTTCACTTGCTTTAGAATCGATCGCAAATCTAAATAAATTTTTACGAGAATATCGATCAGATTCAAATTTCAAAAACATTCTCAAAATTGCAGATGAACTTAGCGAAGAGGTTGATGGAGAGAAAGAATTTAAAACTGCCAAAGAAGTTCGACAACGGAAAAAAACTCGTCAATTTGATTACGAGCATCAGGACGAAACACCTCAAATACCTGAAGAAAAATTTAAAATAAACATGTTTTTTACACTTTTAGATGTAGCGATTAATTCTTTAACAGAACGCTTTGAACTCCTCCGAAGCATGTTATAATAATTTCAATTTTCTATATAAAATATCAGAAATTAATAAGAGCGAGTTACAAGCAAAATGCAAAGATTTAGAAAATATTTTGAAATTTGATAACAGTAAAGATATTAATGCTACAGATTTATTCGACGAATTATGTGCTTTTCGAGATATTTTTCAAAAGGATTTTTTAAATTCTCAAAACCCTTCGAAACACTTAATTTTATAGTTTCTAATAATTTATCTATGCCAAACTTATCAATAGCTTTAAGAATATTATTAACATTACCTGTTAGTACACGACGCTCTTCCGATCTTTTTCTAAGTTAAAATTAATTAAAACTTACTTGAGAACAACTATGTCACAAAAACGGCTTGTTAATTTGGCATTAATTGCTATTGAAAATGATATTTGTGCAGAACTGGAAATAAATACAATCATATCAAGGTTTATTAATATGAAGTCAAGGAGTAAGGAGTATAAAATTATAACATGTTTCGTAATGCATTTACTTTTTTTAACTGTATTTTCTTTTTTTTAATATTAAAAATTATTTATTTACATTGCCTTGTTTGTTTCCCTTAGAAAGATTTTGTACACTAATATTTATAACATGTAGGTGGTATACATTAAAGTGACCAGATTTTAACATTGGTAAAACGGGACACCATTGACCGAGGGGGGGCTGATTAAAAATTTGGTTTATATGGAGCGTTTATATAGATATAGCGTACATTAATAATAATAAATTAAATATGTATGTTTGTAATATTATCTTTTTTTAAAATTATTTCATTTATAAATTGTAAATTTATTATTAAATTTGCTAATATTTGCATAAATTTAGAGGTTAGAAAAATTAGCAAAAATTTTAAAAATAATGGGTTTGTTAAAAACAGACAGTGACGCAAATAATAAATATGAAATTTAAAAAAAAAATATTTGAGATTAAAATATGTAAATGTTTTTCGAAAATTATTTTAAACATTTAAATATTTTAATCTCAAACATTATTTTTTTTAATTTATTATATATATATATTTGAATCACTCTGTCTATTTTTAACAAACACATTATTTTTAAAATTTCTGCAAATTTTTCTAACATCTAAATTTGCCGTGTTAAATTATAAATTATTTCATACAAACCGTTTGTATGAAATAATATATAATTTAACAATCAATTTTATGCTATTTTTGATATCAAAAATAGCATTACATCGTGCATTCTTTCTAAAAATCATGACTTTTTTAAAACGCCACGGGACACGGTCGGGTCACCTTAGTAAACATACATATTGACAGGGGCACCAAAATCAAATTTGCATGCGGGCGCCTAGTACCCAGCGCCGGCCCTGATTAGAATAACTATAAAGTTTAACTGAAATTCAATTCAATCAGACAACATGCAATTTAGGTTAATTACATCACTAATTTGGAAAAAAGTGAAAAACAACCAATTAGGGTAAATCATTAGAAAAAGTAAAAACAAGAAAACAAAGAAGCTAAGATTTATGGAAAAACTGACTTTCAGTAAAAGTCTATGTAAAGAAATAAAGAGAAGAAATGCAACAATGTATAAGGAGAGCCAAAGTGCACATTGCCAGCATCATTGTGCATGGAAAGATTTCATTTCTAGCTTAAAAGCATTATATATCATTTCAAATTAGCATTGTTATGTTACATTTCAATACTGTTTTAAAAACAGATAGAATATCAAAATTCTGGGTAATGAATATAATAAAAAGGTAACAGTTGATTAGACACCCAACGCTTGATGGAATTGTAACTGCTTGATGGCATTGTTGCTATGCAAAAACTATAAAAGATGAACATTCCCAGTCCATTTTTTTTTTTGGATTTTCTTTTTTCTTATATAAAAAAAATCAAACACAGAATTTTTAATTTGTAAATATTTTTTTTCTTAACTTCAACAAATTTACAAAAATAAAAATCAAACCCAGAATTTTTAGTTTTGAATGTCTTTTTTTATTCAAATCAACAAATTTTAAACTTATTACGGTTGTTTTTTTGGTTTCTTTATTTTTAAAAATAAAATCAACTAATATCAAACTTAGTCCGCTTCTTTTTTATTAACATCAATAAATTTTCAAGTTATTACCAGTTGTTTTTTTTTTTTTGTTTCTTTTTTTGTTTTGTTTTTACAAAAAAATAAAATCAATAAATGTAAAACTTCGTAGGCTTGTTTTTTTGGTTTTCGTAACTTATTACTCTTTTTTTTTTTGGTTTCACTTTTATTTTTTGGAAAACAACACCAACAAATTTAAAAATTATTACGCTTTTTTTTTTTTTTTTGGTTCCGTTGTTTGTTTTTTTAAAATAACAACAACAAATTTAAAACTTATTAGGCTATTTTTTTTGGTTTCCACTTTTTTTTTTTTTTTTTTTTAAAAATTACATCAACAAATTTAAACCTTATTATCGTTTCTTTTCTTTTTTTGCTACAAAGATCAACAAATTTAAAAACCAACTGTTCGCGTCTCCACTAATATATCAGTCATATAGCTTGAACAAATGGTATTCTGGACCTGTCAAACCAAGTTAGCTTCTGTTGTTGGTAAATGAGAGAATGAAACAACATCTGTTTTCCTGTACCATGTTGTTGGTCTCATTGAGTTGATGAAGAATAATTTATTTGATGCATTACCTACTTCAAATTATGTTCAGACATACCCTTTGACAAGGTTTTGCACCTTAAAAGTTGACTCCATAACTGTGTAAACCCTACGATAATTATTGATTAATCAAAATGTGTGATTTCAATAAAAAAAAAAAAACTTTACAATTAACGATTTTTATAAAGACACACACCCTCAGACAAGACTGTAAATAAGTGTGAAATGGGAAAAATTTGCATAACATGGCCTGCAATGTGTAGTACAACAGAATTGTTGTATACACATAATGCATGGCTGTGTATAAAAGGCATTTTTATGTGTTTTAGCACATAAATCACACCATAAATATGATCGGCCACACAAATGGCATATTTATGTGTTTTAGAGCATAAATAGCACTATCAATTGGCATGAGTGTCTAATTAATAAATACCAAATTTTCTAAGTCCACACAATGTATGACAATTGTAGTCTGAATAATATAGCCATTCAAATCTTGGGGAAATATTTCTAAGCTGTTCACAGATAATGAAGCTATGAAATATATCTTATTTTCCATCTATTTTTTTTGTCTGTAGTTGCATAACCTACATATCTAAACATCAGATTGCCAAAATCAAGAAGAATCCAACCTGAATCAAACAACAGAGATGAATTTAATTTTTTATGACACTACAGACATGTTATTACAAATCCACCTATTAATCTCAGTGAATTATTTAAAGAAGCTTTGCTAAGATTTTTTTATTTATATGCATATAGATAAAAGACCTCCATAATTTATAAATTTCATATATATATATATATATATATGTAACG